>JAIKVB010000117.1:0-42055 GCA_024679045.1 Phytophthora brassicae | reverse complement strand
ATCAAAACTTTCGAGCAGAGCTACAACATCGTTAGCTGGAACAGCCGTGATTCTGTCGAGCGGGGGTGGAGCAGCATCGCTCGCGTCGCACAGTCCTAGATAAGTGAAGCCGCTCCTGATCACCTTCTCAGCGAGATCCTCCCAAGCTTTGATACTTCTCAGGGAGATCCTCCCAAGCTTTGATCACCCAATTCGCTACCTCCTTTCTCTTTGGTGGAGCCAGCTTGAACTTCGCGCCTTCTTCTCGCGGTGCAGTTAGCTGCTGACGCAAGTTACCAACCCAGCGGACGCGGAGGCGAGCCTTGAGCGGGTCGTTCCAGCTAATGTCTGCTGGTTGACAAACTGCCGTACAGCCTGGCGGTACCTTAATGAGATCCACGTTGAGGCGGTCGGCGCATTCTTGAATGGCGGGCGTCCAGTGAGCGGCCAGATCGTCCCACATCAGCAGGACCGGTTCCGACATGTCGGCGCGGGGCCCAACATGGTGGTCCAAAAATGCTACGGACAAGCTTTCGTTCCACCAGCCGCGTGTGTTGCCGTGCATCACCACCTTGCCGTTCCGCTGTAGCTCGTTCACCTCGCGCCAGATGTGGATGCCAAAACCTTGGCGGAGACGGATGTTGTCCTCGTTGGTTGCCGGCACCTTCGACGGTGACACCTTGGCTACAATGAACGGGGTATACTTATTGCCATGAGAGTCCCCAAGCAGCATGACACTAACGCGATCCTTGTCCTTATCCCCGCTACGAACCCACACAGTCTTGGACCCTTTCGAGGAGAGAGTCGTCTTGGGTACGTACTCAAAGAACACGGCAGTCTGATCGGCGTTGAACACGCGATCGACGCACAAATCGACCATTCTAGCCCGCACTTTTTCCTTGAAGTCTGCGGCTATAGCCATTGCGTCGGGTGGTGTAATCTGGCCCTGGCGTGTATTGCGGCGAAAGGATAGGACATGACGCCGAATGAACCCTCGTCGAAAGTTGTATTCTGCAGACAGGATAGACCGAGGAATCTGTAGCGTATCTGCTACTTCTCGCACCCTGGTCTGTAGCATGAAGGCTGATACGGGTACGCCTTCATCCCGTAGTGCTCGGACCCACAGAACGACCTCGTCTTCCGCTTGAGCAGGAAGAACCGTTGCCGTTCCAAGCGGCCGAATCCTATGAGTTGCTGCACTCACTGTGTCTGCGCACTGCGTCTCGATGTGGCCACGTTGCTTCTCCCATAAATAAACAGACTTTCGCTTTGTCTATAGCTGCTTGCCGACTAAATCGGGGTAGAACTTTGTTAATGTTGACGACATGTTGTTTCTGGTCTTGAAGTCGTTTATAATTGCTATCTTGGTACGGTAAGGCTCGGTGCGGCGCTTGAACTGCCGCACATGGGCTCCTTTTTCCCCCATTGATACGCTGTCGTCCGGGTCGTGAACGACTAGTGCTCCTCATCGCGTTTCCAACAGTGCATTCAATGGTGGAGGCAGTCGCAAGGCTGGTACACTAGTGGTACAGTCGGATAAGAGAAGTAGTTTTTGCTTGTGCAATTCGCTGTGATTTAATTGGCTGCTGAGCGATGTCGGATATAAGAAGTTGTCGGATCAAAGAAGTATTATACGGTATACATTTTTGCATTATTTTTTTGAATAGTGTACCGCTCTAATTATTACTTTATACCGGTACCTTTCCGATCAAAAAATCTACATGTAGAATACCCCTCCAACCGCCGATTGGCACATTTCGAAGCCCGATGTAAACGACTCTCTATTTCAAACGAAGCGGGTGACGAGGAGATAGAAGACAGTGCCGATGATGACACCGCTGACTTGCTTGGTGGGCTCATCGCTGACTTAAATGACAAAACAAAAGTTTTTGGCGATGCTTTTTTTTTACTTTGAATGGAGCTTGACGTGTATCGCGCATCCGCCCCTCCTCGCAGGGTTCCGTTTCTGTCATCGCTATGGGACTCGAACCCACACGTAAAGTGAATCTTAGGCCGCTACACTACTCCACCAAAGCCATCGTTTGCCATCGATAATTGTGCTACGCGTATTATACCCTGCCAAATGGTATACCCTGGCCAATTTCTAGGGTATACTATCGATTAGCATACCGTATACTATTTGGTAGACCCCGTTAAATCTACTTGAAATAGTACTAACTTTTGAATAGTTTACGAATGCATACCCAGTAGAATTTTTTATCATGAACCATTTCATAAACTCTTTTTCCAAACGCTTTCTTACAAATGGAAGGTATCCATCACTATTCATACATCGCGATTTGTCGTGCGTTTCGCTCGGATCTCTCTTGAAGAGTCTCTTTTTCCTGTGAGGTGGCGTTCCTTCCCAGTTTAAAAATCGCCATTCTGGGGTTCAAGACTCGACTTCGAGATGTCGAACCCGCGCATGCAGTGGGCGACGCAGCGCATCGTCGAGACTTTCGAGCCCAATGTGACGACAGCCGAAGTGGTCGAGTTCTTGGCGTGTGCCAATACTCGGAAACTCTTCGACGAGCTGCTGAGTGGGAAAGATGCGTGCAAAGTGTTCGTCCACTTCCAGACAGGGACGACAGTCGAGAACGGGGTCAGTAACGGACAAGTCGTTCATGGTTCGACACCTTCCACCACCGACAATAACAATAGTAAACTTTGTGTATCGTTAGGGAATTCCATTCCCATCCGTTCGAAATGTTGTTTCTTTCTCCGAACGACAGCGGATGGGAAACCCGTGGACGTCCAGAAAGGCAGCGACAACTCGATTTGTTTCGGTGAACTCGCGCCTAATATTCTACGGGACCTCGAAACGACCATCAGTTCCTTGTTTTTAGTTCCTTGTTTTCACCGCTGTTAAAAGCCAAAGATGAATGGGGAAAAGCCGATTCCGACTTGAAGACCGAGTTCATGACGGAATCGGAAAAGTTCGCGACTGATCTTAAAGAAGCGCTGAATAGTATGGACAGTGGCTTGGAATTGAGAAGACCTGATCGTAGTATCCTCGCAGAGACGATGACTCACTCTGGTCATGGCCGAATGTTGCAGATCTCAGACTCGCCGAAGCTCATTGCCCACTATGAAGAAGTACTGAAGGAATGGTGCAGCGTCATCTCGACGTATCTGGAGACGAACACGACGAATGACGGTAAAGGAAACAATGAGCAGACGATCGATGATGATGGTCCAATGGGAGAACTCGAATACTGGCGTCGACGAATGCAGAGACTAACGAGTATCACGGAACAACTCAAGATGAACGAGTACAAGGACGTTTTCGCAGTGCTTAGTCGAACGACCAAGAGTGTGAATGATGACACCAAGCAGCGCATTCAAACGCTACTTCGTCAATGGAAACAGATTGATATTGGCATCACGGAGGCTGCGAACGAGGCCAAGGATAATGTCAAGTATCTCTTCACGCTTGAGAAGTTCATCGTTCCACTTTATAACGGTACTCCGAGCTCCATTATCGACGCGTTACCGGCTTTAATGAACTCTATCAAGATGATCCACTCGATTGCCAGATACTACAACACTACCGAGCGGATGGCGAATCTGTTCACTAAAATTACCAACCAAATGATCACAAATTGCAAACATTGTGTGACTGGAGGGGAGAATTACGAAGTCATGTGGGATAAAGACCCCGAAGAGCTGGTACGACATTTAGACTCGTGTTTGAAGCTCAATGAAGCGTATCAGCAACAATATCGCGTCACAAAAGACAAGCTTTTGGCGACGCCTAAAGGGAAGCAATTTGAGTTCAATGAGATGAAAATCTTCGGCAAATTCGATCTTTTTTGTCGACGAGTGATGAAATTGATTGATATGTTCACAACAATTCACCAGTTCTCGTCTTTGGGTCAACATCGTCTTGAAGGAATGGAAGACCTTATAGCGAAATTTAACTCGATCATTCGAGAGTTTCAGTACCGAAATCACGATCTACTTGACTACAAAAACAACCGCTTTGACCGCGATTACGTGGAGTTTAACGTCCGGATTTCCGACCTTGAAGGTTTACTTCAGAAGTTCATCAATGATTCGTTCGAGAACATCACGTCGATTGAGCATTCTTTGAATCTTTTACGCAAATTCCAGACGATTTTACAGCGGGAGAACTTAAAATCGGACTTAGACTCGAAATTTAACGTCATTTTTCAGAATTATGGCCTGGAGCTGGAGCATGTACTACAGCAATACGAGAAGTACAAGCAGAACCCCCCGTATCCACGTAATCTCCCGCCTGTAGCCGGTAACATCACGTGGTCAAGACACTTGCTAAAGCGAATTGAAGAGCCCATGAAGAAGTTTGAATCAAACCAGAACGTTTTGGCAAGTAAAGACGCTAAACGAATCATCCGCATGTACAACAAAGTGGCACGAACTCTGGTAGCTTTTGAGTATATCTGGTACCAAGCTTGGGTGCAATACATTGACACTGCGAAGGCAGGTTTACAAGCCACATTGATCATTCGTCACCCTGAAGACAACAAGTTGTATGTAAACTTTGACCCTGAAATTCTACAGCTACTGCGTGAAGCGAAATGTCTTGATCGTATGGGTATTGAAATCCCAGAAGCAGCAAAGATTGTGCTTTTACAAGAAGACAAGTTCAAAAACTACTACAATGAGCTTCAATATGCTCTAGCTGAGTATGATCGTATCGTGACGAAAGTGATCCCAGTCACTGCTATGCTTCTTCGTCCTCACTTTAATGACATGGAATTTAAACTACGTCCTGGAATGATTACCCTAACATGGACGAGTATGAACATTGAAGCGTATCGTAATCATATCCACTCTGGTTTACAGCATTTGGAGGAATTAGTGACCAATATTAACGACATTATCGAGAATCGAATTGAAAAGAATATGCGGATTGTATCGAAAACAATGTTAGTGGATTTGCCAGTCGATCAGTCTTTCTCTCTTGATGAGTTTGTGACGATGCAAGGATTAAATATCAAGCGAGCTGGGTCGCTACTACAAGGCAAAAATGTGGAAATTGAGAATGCAGTGGAGGATTTACTCAAGATTATTATGCAATACCCGCTGGATTCGCATATTGAAGGTGTTTCCAATGATGAAGCTATGAAGCTTAAGAAACATTACAACCACTTTATGTATCAAGCGCTGCTTCATTGTACCAAGAATTCCTTGAATACGATCAAAAAACGGGTGGCTTCTCGGGTTTCGTCCAACATTTTCACCATTGAACGTCCATTTTTTGAAGTGGACGTACAACTTAGTGTACCCAGTGTACAGTTACATCCGTCATTAGACGAGATCCAGCTTGCTATCAACAAAGCAGCTCAGACGATCCTTAGCTGCTCGAAAGAACTGCTAGACTGGGGCCAGAGTGACTTATCAGTCTCCTTAAGTTCAAACGCTAGTGCTACCGACAGCAATGGCAATGCTACTGGTCACCCGAATGCAGGCAAAATCACCTTCTTTGACCGCATTACGAAGGACATCGAGATCGTACGTGTTGTCCTATTGCTGACTGGAAGTGTCCAAGGATTGCGAAACAATGTGACGGAGTATTTGGGATCTTTTAAGAAGTACGAATGGCTCTGGATGGAGCAAAAGGACGCTTCGTACGATAATTTCCTAAAGAAAACCCCCGAATTGCAAGATTTTGAGAAGAAACTCAAGTCATTTGTCGAAATTGACGACGAAATATCAAGTTTAACTGCAATTCACAATATTGGGGCGCTGTCTTTAAACACACGCAATATTAAGCTGCAACTGAAACATGAAAATTCGCAGTGGAAGTTGAAATTCTCGGATAATCTCCACAATCAAGCACGTCGCAAAATGGAGTCGTTAACGGAATATTTCCGTTCCACTATGGGCAAATTGAACCGCAAAGTAGTCGATTTAGACTCGTTACGGTTTGTCATGAACTTGTTGAAGGAAGTTCGAGCTCGAGAGAGCGGAATCAACATGGAGATCAACCCGGTCCTGGATATGTACGAAATGCTCGAGTATTATCTCCCTGATGGGTTCATGGAGAAGGAAGAAATGGACCAAAAGTCCGTACTGCGTAGCAATTGGAGAAAATTAATCCACCATGCTGAAACGCGTACAGATGAGCTCAGTAAAACCCAAGCAGGCTTCAAACGTGGCCTTTTACGTGATATTAAGGAGCTGATTGTTGATGTCAAGCATTTTCGTGATGATTATGTCGCAAATGGTCCCATGGTCATCGGAATTCCACCTGTAGAAGCTGTCGAACGACTAAATCGGTACAAAGAGGAGTATAAAATCCGTGAACGGAAGCATGAGCTTTATCTATCAGGAGAAGAGCTCTTTGCGCTTCCGAAAACGACTTATCCGGAGTTGGAGATGACGAAGAAAGAGCTTCAGTTGCAGGATAAATTGTTTGGATTGTACACGGATGTCCTCAGTACAATTGAAGAATGGAAACAGATCCCGTGGCTTTCAGTTGCTGAGAGAGTACAGTCTATGACGGAGAAAGTAGACGCTTTCTCACTTCGTTGTAAGAAAATGCCTGGTAAATTACGAGAGTGGGAAGCATATACTGATTTAAAGAAAATGATTGATGATTTCACGGATGTTCTACCGTTGCTACAAGAACTGAGTAAGGAGTCGATCAAGCCTCGACATTGGGAGGCTGTGATGTCGATTACTAGCACACAATTGGATGTCACTGCTCCTGATTTTAAGCTCCAAGCTCTCATGGATGCGAACATTGTTGAGTACAAATCAGAGATTGAAGAAGTCACTGACGGTGCCGATAAACAACTCAAGATCGAAATTCAACTGGGAGAAATCTCTGCTCGTTGGGAGACGGAAGAGTTCCAGTTCCAGGACTGGAAAAGCCGTAATGTACCCATCTTGAAGGCGGTTGTACCTGTTGTTGAAGAGTTAGAAGAGACGCAGATGAACCTTCAAACGATGTTATCAATGCGTCATGTGATTCCATTCAAGGATATCGCACAGGGTGTAATGTACCCATCTTGAAGGCGGTTGTACCTGTTGTTGAAGAGTTAGAAGAGACGCAGATGAATCTTCAAACGATGTTATCAATGCGTCATGTAATTCCATTCAAGGATATCGCACAGGGGAAACTGGAACAATTATCCGATACTTCCGAGACTCTGGAGCGTTGGATTAAGGTCCAAATGCTCTGGTGTTCGCTTGAATCTGTGTTTACAGGCGGTGATATCGCGAAACAAATGCCTGTGGAAGCTAAAAAGTTCCAAAAAGTTGACAAAGATTGGGCTAAAATCATGGCTAAATCGGAGGAGATAAAGAACGTAGTAGCGTGTTGTTCCAGTGAATTATTAAAGTCCTGTTTACCGACAATGTATTCCGAATTGGAGAAATGTCAGAAGAGTCTGGAAGGGTATTTAGAGCAAAAACGCAACAAATTCCCTCGCTTTTACTTTGTCTCGAATCCTGGTTTATTGATGATTTTATCGCAAGGAAGTGATCCATTAAGTATGAATGAACACTACGAGAAAGTGTTTGATTCCGTTGAAAAGGTTTATCATGACAAGAAAGACAAGACATTAATCCACACGATGGTATCCGGTGTGGAGGAAGTTCGTTTCTCGCAAATTGTAAAAGCTCAAGGAAATATTGAGGATTGGTTGGCGACATTACTCCGAGGGATGCAGATCACTATGAAGGACATTTGTCGACAAAGTGCGGTCGATATTGGCGTTGTAGGCAACGATTTGAAGCGTTTACGTGAATTTGTGGATCGTTATGTGTCTCAATTCGCATTATTAGGGATTCAAATGATGTGGACGACGGATATTCAAACAGCACTTGAACAGTGTCGAGCTAAGAAGAATATCATGAAAGATACCAGTACAAAGCAAGCGATGGTCCTAACTGAGCTTTCGAATTGGTGTCTAGGTGATTTAGGCTCGAAAGAGAATCGTATTAAGATCGAGACACTTGTGACGATCCACGTACATCAACGGGATGTGATGATGGACTTGGCTACATTGTACAAACAGAAGAAGATTTCCGACCCGAATGACTTTGAGTGGCTTAAACAAGCGCGTTTTTACTGGAGGCCAGGCAATGCTGACGAATTTAACGCTGATGGAGCGTGTGTGATCTCAATTACTGACGTTGATTTTAACTACCAGTTTGAGTATTTAGGCTCGAAAGAGCGTTTAGTGGTGACTCCACTTACAGATCGTTGCTATATCACACTCGCTCAAGCTCTGGGAATGTATTTTGGTGGAGCTCCTGCTGGTCCAGCAGGAACAGGGAAGACTGAGACAGTGAAGGATCTGGGTCGGACACTTGGTATCTATGTGGTGGTGACTAACTGTACTGATCAACAGAAATACACGGATTGTGCCAAGATCTTCAAAGGCTTATGTCAAGGTGGATTATGGGGTTGTTTCGATGAATTTAACCGTATTCAACTCCCAGTCTTATCGGTGGTAGCTCAACAAGTGCTTGCTATCCAGAATGCGAAGAAAACGGGCACAAAATACTTTCAATTCCCTGGTGATCCCCAGAATATTTTACTTACACAAGTGTGTGGGTATTTTATCACGATGAATCCAGGGTATGCCGGTCGTCAGGAGCTTCCAGAGAATTTAAAAGCTTTGTTCCGAGGGGTGGCGATGATGGTACCTGACTTTGAGATTATCATGAAAGTTAAACTCTGTTCTGTTGGGTACTCGGAGTATCAGGATCTCGCTAAGAAGTTCTTCATTCTATACAACACTTGTAAAGAGCAATTATCAGCTCAAAAACACTACGATTGGGGTCTTCGGAACATCCTGGCAGTGTTAAGAAGTGCTGGTAAGATCAAGCGTGACAACCGCAACGATTTAGAGTCGAAACTACTGTACCAAACACTCCGTGATATGAATCTTTCCAAGCTCGTGGCTCAAGATGTGCCGCTTTTTCTGTCGCTGCTCGCAGATTTGTTCCCTACTGTCCAATTCCCACCAAAAGGATCATATCCTGAACTTACAGTAGCTTTACAAGGTGAAATTGATAAACAAGGGATTGTGGACCATCCTGGTTGGTTTAATAAGGTCATTCAACTGTACGAAACGCAACTTGTACGTCATGGTATCATGCTCGTAGGTCCCACAGGCGGCGGGAAGACCAAGATCTTTGATGTTTTAATGCAAGCACTCACATTCACTACTAATATCGTCCATAAACAGTCGAAATTAAACCCGAAAGCGATTCGAGCGGCCGAAATGTACGGGGAAGTGGATCCAATGTCTGGCGAATGGACAACGGGTGTCTTTGCAGCAATGTGGGCGAAATATAACAATAAAGCCAACAAATTCATCATGTGGATGACTTGTGATGGTCCGGTAGATGCCATTTGGATTGAAGATCTTAATACAGTGCTCGATGATAACAAGATTTTGACTTTAGCGAATGGTGATCGGATGCCAATGACTGATAATGTGAAGCTCATGTTTGAAGTCGAAACTTTAGTAAATGCTAGTCCAGCGACCGTATCTCGAGCTGGAATTGTGTTTATTAGTGACACAGATCTGGATTGGGCTCCGGTAGTAGAAGCTTGGATTCGTAAACGTCCACAGACTCATCAACAGATTCTTCGTGATTTATTCATGAAATATATGGGCGAGAACAACCCAGTTAACCCAGGACACTGCTTTGACTATCTGAATCGCAATACTGACGGAGTTATGACGGTCTCTCGTATTGGTCAAGCTTCACGCCTGTATAATTTGATGACAGGCTTACTGCTTGGTGACCATGGTACCACTTTATCCGAAGACCCGGGGAAGATGGCTATTCAACTGGAAAAACTCTATTTGTACTGCCTTTGCTGGTCTCTAGGTTCTCTATTAGAGCAAGAAGACCGTGTTAAATTTGACGAATGGGTTCGGCAGTATGATGACAACGCGTTACTCCCTAAATGCGAACCAGGACAGACAGTTTACGAGTACTTTGTAGACCCACAGAGTTGGGACTGGAAGCTCTGGCGACCTGCGAAATGGGAGTACCCGAAAGGCTCGAAACAGCTCGATTTCTCCAACTTATTGGTGCCTACCATGGACTCAGTCCGTACTCTTTATCTCATTGAAAACCTCCACAAACAACGGAAACCCGTGCTCATGGTCGGAGGTCCTGGAACTGCTAAAACGTCGTCAGCGCTAATGTTTTTCAACGATTTAAGTCCAGATATCATGATGATTAAACGTGTCAACTTCTCGAGTGCTACAACTCCTTTCATGTTCCAAAATGCTGTTGAAAGTGAACTGGATAAACGTGGTGGGAAGAGTTTTGGGCCGCCAGGAGGGAAGAAAATGACGGTCTTTCTGGATGATCTTAGTATGCCACTTGTGAACGCTTGGGGGGACCAGCCGACACTTGAAATTGTGCGGATGATCATTGAATTGAGCGGATTTTGCTTCCTTTCCAAAGATCGACGAGGAGATTTCAAAGTGTGTGAAGATTTACAGTATGTTGGGGCGATGGGCCATCCCGGAGGAGGCCGCAATGACATTCCCAACCGTCTGAAACGTCAATTTTACTTGTTTAATTTGATTCTCCCGTCTCTGACGTCTATTGATGATATTTACGGCCAAATGTTGGCAGGAAGATTTGAACCTGAAATTTACACGAAAGACACGCTTTCGGTCGTGAATAAACTCACTCGAGCGACAATTGATCTCTGGAATTTCATGAAAGCCAAATTATTGCCAACCCCGGCGAAATTCCACTACATTTTCAACATGCGCGAGCTTAGTCGGGTTTTCCAAGGCATTTTACTCACGCCAGCCGAAACTTTCACGAGCGGTGGCGGTTTCCGTGTAACTCAAAGCAAAATGGCGAAAATGGACCCTGGTCAAGTGGTTTTACTCACGTGGAAACACGAATGTGCTCGAGTTTTCTGTGATAAACTCACCAATCACAAAGATAAAGACATTTTCAACTCGTACATGAAAGAGCTTTGGACCCTGGTCAAGTGGTTTTACTCACGTGGAAACACGAATGTGCTCGAGTTTTCTGTGATAAGCTCACCAATCACAAAGATAAAGACATTTTCAACTCGTACATGAAAGAGCTCATTAAGAGCCACTATGGTGATACTTTGGAGGAATTTTGTCGACAACAATACAGTATGGTGAACTTCCTTCGTGACCCCGAAGAGGATGAAGAAGGAGCTGTTGCGGATGCTGCGTTGAAAATCTACGAACCTGGTGGTACAGTCATTGAGGTACGATCTCGAGTGTTGGAGTTCCTAGATAAGTACAATACTGACTACCCTCAGCGTCAAATGCGACTGGTTCTTTTCGACGATGCACTGGATCATTTACTGCGTATTTCACGATTATTGGAGATGCCGAGAGGTTCTGCGTTGCTTGTGGGTGTCGGAGGCTCTGGAAAGCAGTCACTAACTCGCTTAGCAGCGTATATGGCCGGGTCTACCATTTTTCAAATTATTTTAACGAAAACTTACAATACCAACAGTTTCATGGAAGATATCCGAACATTGTACAAATCTGCAGGTCATCTCCGAAAATCTACAACTTTTCTGTTTACAGATGCAGAAATTAAGAACGAGATTTTCTTAGAGCTGATACCAACAGTTTCATGGAAGATATCCGAACATTGTACAAATCTGCAGGTCATCTCCGAAAATCCACAACTTTTCTGTTTACAGATGCAGAAATTAAGAACGAGATTTTCTTAGAGCTAATTAATTCCATCCTGATGACTGGCGAAGTGGCCGGTCTCTTTGCGAAAGATGAAATGATGGCCATGACTGCAGATTTACGGAATTCTTTCGTAAAAGAACGGCCGGGTCAAGCGGAAAATCAAACAAATCTGAAACAATATTTCACGGATTGTGTTCGTGATAATCTCCATGTGGTACTGTGTATGTCACCGCTTAACGCGAAATTTGCGGAACGAGCGAGGAAGTTCCCGGGATTAATTAGTGGACCCACAATCGACTGGTTTTTACCTTGGCCAGAAGATGCTCTAATTGCAGTATCTAAGGGGTTTATCCAGGATTATCCAATGGAATGTGATGCAAGTACTAAACAAGCGTTAATGACTCATATGGGGATGGTACATCGTATCGTCACCGACCTTTGTGAGGAATATTTCCAGAAAATGAGACGGCGAGTGTACCAAACGCCTAAATCTTACCTCAGTTTTATTGAATCGTATAAGAAAATGTACAATGTCAAGCTGGATGAGATCAAAGTGAAGGAGCAGCGTGTGAATCTGGGTTTAAAGAAGCTCATTCAAGGAGCTGAAGATGTCCGTGCCATGTCCATTGTACTAGCAGATGAACAGGTGAAACTTGAAAAAGCGACTGAAGAGACCAATACCATGTTACAATCTCTCCAAGTTTCGTCAGCTGAAGCTCATAAGGAAGGCGACCAAGTGGCGCAGATTAAGGCGAAATGTGAGGAAGATGCCGCTCGGATTTCAGCGGAGAAAGAATTGTGCGAACACGATTTAGCGAAGGCCAAACCGTTCGTAGAAGAAGCAGAAACTGCAATTGACTCTATTAAACCGGCACATATCGGAGAGATCAAGAAACTAGCCAAACCTGCTGATATCATTCGTCTCGTGTTCGATGGCGTGTTAATTCTGTTTAAATTGGCGTTAATCCCCGTAAAACAAGTGAAATTAAACGTTGCGAAGCAAGAAATCGACTTTTTCGAGACGTCGTTCTCTCCTTACGCTCAATCGATGATGAGCGACTCGAATTTCCTTAAAAACGTGCAGAATTTCGGTGCAGTTGGTAAAGATATGATCAATGAAGAAACAATTGAGCTTTTGACTCCTTATATGGAGCTGGAAGGTTTCCAACCAAGTGTAGCGAAGAATGCTTCACTTGCAGCTGAAGGTTTGTGTACATGGGTACGTGCGATGAAATTCTACCACGAAGCGTCCAAGGTGGTGAAGCCTAAGCTTGAAGCTCTTACAATTGCTGAAGGACAGATGGAAGCTGCTAATAAAGCGCTAAATGCTGCTGAGAATCGACTCTCCAAGTGTAAAGAGCGACTGAATGAACTCCAGCAAATGTTTGAGGCGCAAATGGCCGAAAAGAAGCGAATTGAAGACGGTGCAAATGCTTTAGCACGGAAAATGCAACAAGCTTCGGACCTTATTAACGGACTGGCAGGTGAACGTGTGCGGTGGACCGACGACTCGAATAACTTCGCAGACCTGAAGCGAAGACTTGTCGGCGATTGTGCGGTCGCGTGTGCTTTTGTATCGTATTGTGGGCCGTTTAATCAGGATTTCCGTACGTACATGGTGCAAAGCAAGTTTGTACCTGACTGTGAGACGAGAAATGTGCCCGTGACGGTGGATATTGATGTTATTATCTTTTTGGTGGATATTGGGACTGTAGGGGATTGGAATCTGCAAGGTTTACCTACAGATTCCTTATCAATTCAGAATGGTATTATGGTGACCCGTTCATCTCGTTATCCGCTGCTTGTGGATCCACAAGGTCAAGCTTTGTCTTGGATTAAAAACAAAGAAGCTGACCGAATGCCAAGTTACGGTACAACGTCACTGAATCATCCAAACCTGAAAGATCAACTGGAGTTTTGTATGGGTGAAGGACGAGCTTTGATTGTTGCAGGTGTTGAAGAAGACATTGACCCAATGCTAGACCCGGTTTTGGAGAAACAAATCATTGTCAAGGGGAAAAGTATGTCCATTAATGTATCGGACAAGAATATGGAGTTTAATCCCGCGTTTTCCATGTATTTTATTACTCGGTTGCCCAATCCTCACTTTGGCCCGGAATTACAAGCAAAAACCACAGTTATCGACTTTACTGTCACTATTAAAGGACTGGAAGAACAGCTCCTTGGACGAGTCATTGGTAAGGAACAAAAAGCACTTGAAGAACAGCTTGCTCAAGTACTGGAAGATGTCAATATGAACACGAAATCCCTGTTAGCTTTGGATGCTTCTTTACTCGAACGTCTGACTTCGAATACTGGTAACTTGTTAGAAGATGAAGAGCTGATTGGAGTCTTAGCCAATACGAAGGAGAAAGCTGCAGAAGTGAAAGACAAACTAATCGCAGCTGCTGATACCCGAAAGTCTATCAACGAGAAGCGCGAACAATTCCGTCCCGTAGCAACCCGCGGGTCTGTCTTGTACTTCTCCGTAGTGGAAACTTCGCTTATTAATTGTATGTATCAGACGTCTTTGAACCAGTTTTTGGCGCTGTTTATGAAGTCCATGGACTTTGCAGAGAAAGCGGCACTCGCTTCGAAACGAGTGGCCAATATTATTGAGACGATGACGTACATTTCCTACCGCTACATTAACCGCGGACTCTATGAACGTGACAAGCTCACGTTTGTGCTGTTGCTGACACTAAAGCTCCTCGTGACGGACAGTTTATTAACGCGTGAAGAAGTCACATTGCTCATTCGAGGTGGAGCTGCGTTGGATATTAACTCAGTGAGACGAAAACCGTTCTCCTGGATCTCAAATGAAGCGTGGCTGAACGTGATTGAACTCTCTCAAAGCTGCAAGTTCTTCACCAATCTCCCACATGAAATGGCTTCGAATGAAGGAATGTGGCGTCGATGGTATGAAGATAATGAGCCGGAAACGGTCGTCATTCCAGACTACGAGACGCGATTAGCTGAGAACGAAGCTATCGGACCCTATTATAAGCTCTTACTTGTGCGTTCTCTACGTATGGATCGAACGATTCTTACAACCAAAGAGTTCATTAGGAACACGCAGCAAATGGGGCCAAGATACGTCGAACCTGTGACGGATACGATTGAGAGTATCTTTGCTGAGATGAAGGCGGAAACGCCAGTCATTTTCCTCTTATCTATCGGTGCTGATCCGACCGAAAGTATCGAGATGTTGGCACGGAAGCAGAAGAATCCGTCGCCTGCCGTTGTGTCTATGGGTGAAGGTCAAGAACCCGTCGCTTTGAAGGCGATTAACGCTGCTGTCGTTAATGGGACGTGGGTGCTTCTCCAGAACTGTGAGCTTGGCTTGGAACTCATGGAGCAGATGGAGGACATTATGCTCAAGTTAACAGAGACGATGGATCCGAACTTCCGTCTCTTTCTCACAGCTCTACCGAACGACCAATTCCCCTTGGGTTTGCTGCAAATGTCCACTAAGGTGACAAACGAACCTCCTCAAGGTTTACGGGCGGGATTGTTACGCTCGTACACGGTCATGGTGGACCAGGAGAAACTGGAACGCGTGGAGACGACTCAGTGGCGACAGCTTCTCTTCAATTTATGTTTCTTACACTCGGTGGTCATTGAGCGCAAGAAGTTCGGGCCTCTTGGCTGGGGTATCCCGTACGAGTACAACAACGGCGACTTGTCCGCCTGCACCATTTTCCTCGAGAAACACCTGTATAACGGCCCCATTTCGTGGCCGACACTGCAGTACATGGTCGCTGAAGCTCAATACGGCGGCAAGATCACGGACAATATGGACCGACGGCTCTTTAATTTCTACGCCGAGTGGTGTCTTACGCCCGACGTGTGCTCGTCGACCTTCAGCTACAACCCGGCCGAACCCATTTTCCGTCTGCCCAACGACTTTAACTACCGCATCCCAGTGGTGGACAACATCGATGACTATCGCCATTTCTGCCACACGCTGCCGGAGATCGACTCGCCGGAGATCTTCGGACTGCACCCGAACGCCGATCTCACGTACCGAGTCAAAGAAGTCAATTTGCTGCTTACGACGCTCGGTGATACCCAGCCAAAAGGTGGAGGTGGTTCCTCTGGTGTTTCTCGCGAAGACGTCGTGTGTGACAAGGCTAAAGAACTGCTGGACCGACTGCCGGAAGACTACAATGAAGACGACTACAAGGCCAAAATCAACAAGTTGGGCGGACTTACCATCCCGCTCAACATCTTTCTCTTCCAGGAGATTCAGCGTCTGCAGCGAGTGATCGCTAAGGTGCGATCCATGCTACAGTCACTGCAGATGGCTATCCGCGGCGAAGTCGTCATGACGGAGGAGCTCAGCTGGACACTAGACGCCATTTTCGACGCTAAAGTGCCGCCTTCGTGGCTGCGGACGTCCGTGGGCGACGAATTCTCGTGGATTCTGCCTACGCTCGGACTTTGGTTTTCGTCGCTCATCTCGCGTGACGAACAGAACCGCACGTGGCTCAATACGCGCCGCCCCAACTCGTTCTGGTTAACCGGTTTCTTTAACCCGCAAGGAATGCTCACGGCCATGAAGCAGGAGGTCACGCGCAAACACTCAAAGACGGACAAATGGGCGCTGGACGATGTGGTTTACCATACAGAAGTCACGTCGTTCGAGAGGGCTGAACAGGTGCGTGCACCTCCAGGTGAAGGCGTCTACATCTATGGCCTCTTCATGGACGGTGCTACATGGAGCAAAGCGGACGGCACCATCGTCGAGTCAGAACCCAAGAAACTCTTCACGTCGCTTCCAGTGCTGCACGTTAACAGCATGTCTAAGGAACTAGAGGCCAAGTCTCGGAAGGAGCTTTATGGTTCCGTGGGTCCATTCGAGTGTCCATGTTACAAGTATGCGACTCGAACGGACCGCTACTTTGTCTTCATGGTGACCATGAAGTGTCCTCCAGGGCGTCCACCTCGTCACTGGGGACTGCGTGGCGTGTGTCTACTCTGCAACACCGAATAGTCCTGTCATTTTCATACCAAGAATCATTTCGTATGTTAAACCAATGTATACTTTGTGAAGAACAAGTACGTCCTTAGGCCTCCACGTCCATCTTGTGGGCGCCGGTTGCTCTCTTCCTAGCCGCGGCGTCCGTCTTCTGAAGAAGCTCCTGATTAGCCTGCACTACTGTGTTCTGTAGATGTGCCTGGATGGCTGCAAACGGGTCGTTTTTAAAGCTTGAGTGGGTCTGAACGGCCTTGAGCTGACCCAGCTCGCGTACGGCCAGTTTCTGGCGCTGCCGTCCACTCAGTGCCTTCTTCTTGTCTCCTGCGTTCTTCTTCTTCTTCTTAGGCTCCTCGTCTGCTTGGAACAGAGAGTTTTGCAGTTCCTCAAGGCCCGCAAACACGCCGGTCTCGGCCGCCTTTACTTCGCTCGCTTGGTCCTGTGCCACACGCGACACGATGCCCCTTTTGCGCATAAAGGCGGCGCGGCGTTTAAGCCGCTTGCGCTGGCCGCGGCTCAAACTTTCACCTTCGCCAGCCTCCTCATCCTGCGACGCGGCGTCGTCTTCCGGCTCATCACCGAACGTAGCAGCGACGGCTGCGGCACCTAGCGCATCTGAGGGTTTTGAAGATTTTTGCTGGCTAGAAGCGGATTTAGAGTTCGCCGCCACGCCGTGTGTACGCGCCTTTTTTCGCTGCTGGCGAGCCATGATCCTGGAGGTGCTGAAGCGTAGTGACGGAAGAGCTAGAGACGTGTGAACAAGCAGCCGAGATGATGCCGCTGGAGAAGTGGAAGTGTTGAGCTCTTGACCAGTAAAAGTATTATCGTACTTAGTATAAATGTATGTAGCCATGTGTTGATATTGAACTAACGTTATGTAGACGAAAGAGGACACTATTGTATTAATCTAACGGATTGTTACAGTAAAATGTCTTCCTTACAGCAACAACTAGCGATAGGTGGTACCCGGTGCTATGATGTCCAGCCACTCGCGTGCGATAGACACTCGCGCGTAGACGCCTGGGTAACCGACTCGTCCACATCCGTTGCCCCAGCTCACAACCCCCACGAGTACGTCTTCAGCTGGTTGTTCCAGAATAAGTGGACCGCCAGAGTCGCCCTGGCACGAGTCCATATCGAGTTCTCCACCAGCGCAAAGCATGGTGTCGTCCACGTCGAGGACCTTCTCACACATCGTGTTGTTGATCAGAGGTACGTCAACACGCAGCAACTCCTCGGATTGAGCGCCGCCTTGTGTAGTGGCACCCCAACCCATGACCGTCGCATTGCCGCCGTAAATCACATCCGAGTCGTCCGCTTTAGCGAGTGCAATCGGAGTGAAAGAGCTGGCTTTTTCGAGCTCCAGCACCAGAAAGTCGTACGAGTTGGTCTCACTCGCGTACTTCGGGTGACGCGTCTTGTTGACGACTTTAATCTGCTCGCCGTCGGCGGTGCCGCTCAAGAAGTGGGTACCGACTGAGACGTATTGAATATCTCCAGCCATGCAATGGGCAGCAGTGAGGACTTGTGTGGGGGTGATGAGAGAGCCGCCGCAGAAGTCCGTACCATTGGCAGAGGGGCGAACACCCGTGGTGTACGTCTTGGTCCCGGGAGGTACAATACCTCCACCAAGAATAAGCGGCTCGATGTCGATCGACTCCTTTGTGGTCAGGAACTGGGCGATGTATTCCTGGTAGTTAAGTTTGGTGGGGAGATTGTCACCGTCGAACTCCAATTGACCATCGACGTTGGCCGCGAGGGTGGCCACGATGGCAGTCAGACGAATGAGTCCAGCAATGGTCATGCTTGGGTGGGGAAGAGTCTTGCTGGAAGGTAGGTGAGGAAGAGCAATTTGCACAATGGAACGTAGCTGTCGAGTACAACTTGTAGTTTAAGAGGAACTTCATCCAACCATTTGAACTCAGACGCATCGAGACAATCAGAAACATTCACAGAGAACAGCACTACTACATGTAGTCACCTGCTCAATTCTCAGGAAGCAGACCAGGCAATCAGACTCAGACTGTTCGTTGCACGATTCCAACGTTGAAGTGCATTAACAAAGTTGATAAATAGTGAGTAAGCAAACTAGATTCCGTGGTTAGGCTGGGATGGCCATTTCTTGGTACGTTTACTGGTTATGTGTGTTTGTGTGTGGCTTCCAATATCCTTCTGGTTGAATAGCCATTTTCCACTTTATCGTAAAAATACTTGGACGTAGGTTTCGGAGCTTGTGTTTTGAGAACAAAGGCTTGATTTTGTTGGCCTTTTGAACGCGTGATATACCGACGAAAATGTGTTCGAACTGCCAATCGGGTGCACCGGGACAACCTTCTAGGAGCAGAAGCACACATTTCATGTAGAACCTTGGGCTTTCCAAATAGTCATGACGAATGCGAGTTCGACCGCGTGTCGACATTTTGATTCAACCGTTGAAAGCGAAATTCCAAAGCGATACGACGCTACAAATACCAGCCACTCTAGTTACATAACGCACATGTTGAAATGTCACTCTTGTTGCGTCTTTGGTTAATTCAACCGCTGAAAGCGAAAGTGTCCAAAGCGAAACGACGCTTTGTTGCGTCTTTGGTTAATTCAACCGCTGAAAGCGAAAGTGTCCAAAGCGAAACGACGCTAAGCTTTCGCGATTTAAGGGTGCAATTTCGCCTTTTTTGGGCTGTTTCTAAAAAGGCGCCACCATAATTTTCAACAATTCATAAATAGTCTTTCTCTTTTGATCCTATATGTCGCCTTTCTTTATGTCGGCAAGAATTGACACTTTCTTTATGTCGACTTGGCTTTATAAAGTGTCGTCGAAAAACAAAACAATGGAGCTTTTCCCGCCACCTTCAGTGGACGACAACGTGACGCGCTACTGTCTGTTCCTACCCGTCCAGAACTCTCACCAGACCCAACAAGAGCTTCTTCATGACGCACGACAGCAGTGTCAGACTTTTCTTACCTTCGCTGCGCAGGAGACGAAGAGATTTCTATGGCATAAACACCGCTTCAACCTCCAAGTGACCAGCACCAAAGGTGGGCGTTATATTCTGTCAGGATCTACCAGTGTGGGCGATGCGATCCAGGACGAATGGATCGTCGCCAAACTCCTGTTCGACATCACCAAACATATTCCAGGTGTAGTGGGACGCATCGTCGACACGGACGGAGAGTTTCTGCTCATTGAAAGCGCCGAAGCGCTGCCCGATTGGGTCACGCCCGAAGACAGTGACCGACGGGTGTTTGTGCTCAATGGGAAGTTGCATGTTGCACCACCAACTGATGCTGCAAACCGCAACAAAGACGGAGATTTGTACGACGAAGACGCGCTAAATCAGGTTCTGGATACGAACGTCGCAACGGAGGCGAGTGCTGCAGTGCAACAGCTCATTCAGCAGAAGTTAGACCAAGTACCGACATATATGCGTGAAAATCGCCATCGGATCAGGTGTGTGCTGCCGGAAAAAGTGGCGCTCGTGTTGGCAGGTAATGGAGATCTTGTGGGGCCAGCAGTTGAAGCTTTTTACTACCGTGAACCCAAGCACGCGGGCTTGTTGTGTGGGAAAATGGAGACGTTTTTGTCGTCAGGGGAGGAAGTTGTGGAGCAAATGGTCACGTTTTCTCGAGCTATGTTCGCTCAGCTCAAACAGCAGGAGTTCTTCCCGCCCAAGCCGTTTCTACGTTGTGATGCGCGTTATCGTGTACTTGAGAAGGCGAAACAGGGAGAAAACACGCACCCAGACGCACAAGCGGCAGATATTGGCGTGAAACTTGCATGTGGCTTTGAGCTGCTGTATGCTGGAGTTGGTGAAGATCAGTTGGGAAAGTCTTGGAAACAGAATATTGATGAAGCACTGCAGCTGAGTACGACTAAGCTGTTGACGCCGCCGGTTGAGCTAGACGACAACGACTCGTGGTTGTACATGCATCCTGATTCACTTGAAAGTCAGCTTCAGCGAGCAGCTATGACGGGGTCTAGTGCCGGCCCTGGGGGTGCTGATGAGCTGCAAAATATTGCTGCAATGTTCGGCAACTTTGTGGATGGAGTCTCGGGGGTGGAAGGTGTGGAAGGAGGAGAACCTGTTCAGTTCGATATGAGCTCCTTCATGAACCTCTTGAACGGTAGGGGAGATACAAGTGAAGGTTGTTCAGTTCGATATGAGCTCCTTCATGAACCTCTTGAACGGTAGGGGAGATACAAGTGAAGGTGCTGCGGGTTTAAATGCGCCATGGGGTGAACACTATATGGATGAAGACGAACCTAGCGATAGTGACGATGAGGAAGTTGATGCTGGAAGTGGCGATGGAGACCAAGCTTTAGACGATGCCATGGCTGAAATGGAAGCTGAACTGGTTGGAACAAACGTCGCTAGACCAAGCTTTAGACGATGCCATGGCTGAAATGGAAGCTGAACTGGTTGGAACAAACGTCGCGACAAGCTTCTCACGCTTTCAAGAAGTGGAAAAAGACGAGAAGGAAGTCCCAGCGTCATCTGAACATGATGACTCTACCCAAGAGCAAGTCGGTTCTGCGTCCTTCTCGTCTGCAAAGCCCCTGGATTTGGATTACAACCTGCTGTCTAACTTGCTCGAGTCTTTTGCCTCTCAAGAAGGTCACGCTGGACCAGTGAGTACCATTCTGAATGAGATGAACTTCCCCCAGTCCACGCAGCAGACTCAAACTTAAGTACTGGGCACCATAGCGACGGGACATTTTCAACAGGTTAGGACACAAACAGCTTCTTAGCTATCTGCACTGTTAAGTCATATTATCCGTGCCAGTGTTTAATGACTCTGTTGAGCGTGCTGCATTAGCTGGTATGGTATCTGTAGTGGGTATTGCTGGCGGGTTAGCGCCTTGGCACCACGAGAAGAGGAACTGTCTCGCCTGAGCTTCTCTTCCTTCCACTTGCTGTAACTTCTCTGTCATATCCTTGAGCTACATCACACAACTCACAGTGAGTGAAACATACAGCAACACATAAGTATTACAAACTACTTACTTGTGTTTGGAGCGCCTCCTTCTCTGACTGCATCACTCGAATCTTTTCTTCCAGTCCCAGCACAACACGTTGTGAATATAACAGCGGTTTTGGTGGTGATGGCGTCGGCTGCGTTGCCATCCAGCACAACACGTTGTGAATATAACAGCGGTTTTGGTGGTGATGGCGTCGGCTGCGTTGCCACACTATTATCCAGATGTCTACAAGCAGGTAAGTACATACAATACCGTTAGTTTTATCAGTATAAACACAGAGGAAGTCACAAATGTACGATCCGTATCTGTCCTTAAAGGGAATTCTAGCCCTCCAAAGTCATCAGGAGATCGTGATGTCAAAGACTCGCTATTGGGGGCCATAAAAATACAAGCTCTAGGTGCAGTATGGTATAGTCTGAAAGCCATACTGCTCCTAATTGAACAGACCCCCATCATAGAATACACAATTCATACAATATACAGTAAGTATCCAATATAACATACCCATGACGCTCATGTGGAGAATCATCAACTTCTGTGCTCTCCCCACCCACATTGCGTAGTTCGTCCATAAAGTCGTGCACGGCTGATATCTTCGACTCAATCACACGTGATACGGTCAGTTGTTGCATGTGCGAGTTCTCAATTGCCTGCACGCGATCATTCAGTGGCGGTATTAACGATTCGAGGCTCTGTTTGTGCATGTACAGCTCCGTCTCACGTGCCATAAGCTTCTCGTGAAGTGCAGCTCTTTCAGCTTCTGCGCGAGCTAATCGTCCCTCAAACGCTTCGTTCCGTCGAGCTGCAGCCTCAAGACGCTTGTTCTGCTCTTCGCTGTGAACGCGCTAACGCTTCGTTCCGTCGAGCTGCAGCCTCAAGACGCTTGTTCTGCTCTTCGCTGTGAACGCGCATTAAAGTCTCTTGGTTCATCCTTTGCTGCTGTTTTGCAGTCTGTTCTCTTGTGAGCATTGACAGAATACGCGCAAGCGTATCTTCCATCCGTGGTTGGTACTGAAGCACTTGGAGTAGTGACGTCTGAATCCCCACCTGTGCTGCTGTGGGTTCGCCGCTTCCGCTGCTGCTGTTGCTAATACTATTATTACTGTCTTGGCTCTCCTCTCCTAATCGCCGGCGCTTGTGCTTCTTTACGGCGTCTAGAGAGGCTGCATCCGTCCCGGTAACAATTGTGCTGGACGTGCGAGGAACTGGCGGCTGCTGTTCCTGTTGACTCTGTAAACTGGATACTGGCTGGTTCGTGATGTCAGTTAAAACGCTACTTCCAGAGACAGGAGCAGTTGCTCGTTGCTCTGTGGCAGATCGTGAGGGCTCTTTTGAAGTAGCTTCTCTTGGAGGATAACTCGCAAGTATTTCTAGTGCACGAGAGGTCAATGATAATGACTGAGGCTGCTGTGATTCCTCCGACTTCACCTCTGCAGACGTACTATCCGGTTCAGCCGACTGATGAGGTGACTGCTGTTCCTGTATAAAAGGTTGAGTAAGTTGTGAAGACTCTAAGAGTTCTTGAACTGGTGGTGCAGTTGGATGAATTAAACCAACTAACTGTGAGACTGTCGATTGCTGGCACTGAGTCGATTGAGACGATTGACGTGACGGATTTGGTTGTTGCGGAGCTGAAAGCGCCACGCGAGCTGTCGAGCCCACACTTTTAAGTGAGGATCGCGTTGGTCGAGTACGTTCTACAACAACATGAGCCTGAGTTAAGTACTGACTAATATCAAGGTATAGTTGACAAAGCAAAAGAACGTACGAGATGCTACGGGTCGAGAAGTTGATCTACTGGAAGGTGGTAGGGAGAGAACAGTCTGAGGTAAAGACAGTAAGTACAGGTCATCCAGCCACTGGTGCGATCCTGCATAGCCACCAAAGACAAGCAGTTTTTGTACAGCATCAGCTCCCGCCGGTTCGGAATGATACAATACCGTGGCATGTGCTGTCCGTCCTACAGGAGCTTTCTCACTCGATTCCGGCTGGCTACTCCTGCGCCGAGTACTTCTTTTCTCTTCAGCTTGGCCGCCATGAACAAGACGCCAAGCGCGCGTACGCACGTTATAAATGAAAAGTTCATTCTGGCGCATCGCCCGCCGCCGTCCACCAAACAACACCAAATGATTCGGCGCTGCAAAAGTGAGCGAGTGATTAATTCGACACGACGGTCGATCTCCGAGCGTCGCGCCTGCAAGTGAATCCCATCGGGAATGTGCCACATCGTACAGGAAAAGCGAGCCAAACTCCTGTTTGCCGTCCGTCCCGCCAAATAGAAACAACGTGTTCCCATCTTCACTGGCTGTGAGACCTGCAAAAGCTCGAGGTTGTGGCAGCTGACCTGTCGGATTAACGACCGGCTTCACCCACTGATTCAACGCCGCATCGTAGTAGAAAATATCGTTGAAAAACGCTGATGATGTCGCGTCCTTGCCCCCAAAAACAAACACCTGCTCTCCTCCCACAACGACGCTGCTGTGCGCATGTCTCGCTCTCGGTTTCCACATGCTGCTGCTGTCCACTTGACGTACTTCCCATTGAGCTTCAAGCATTGGTTGCCTTACTCTCATCTCCTCCACTCTCAAGGTGGATGAATCGAAGGCCATCCCAGCAGCTCCCACCCCTCCCTCCGACTGCGTCCCTCCTCCTCGTTGCATTGTTTCGTCAGTAGCCACCACCACATTTCCCACCACTAACACTCTCATTCCCCTCGCTCTCTCGTTTCCAATAGAACTCGGTACATAGTGCATTGTGTGGTAGTCTCTGCCTCCTCCTGGACGCACAAACGTGGCCATAGGAGTCTCCACGCCCGAGCCAATCGCTCTAGGACTTGGATTACCGCTGCTACCGCTGCAAAACATGGGAGAGCACGGCGATTGCGAAGTCCCGCGGGACACCACTAGCTTTTTCCACTGTAAAACGTCTGTGTCGCTACCTCTGCTGCTGCTACGGGTCGCCACGCGTCCCGATCCGCCCGCTGAGGCTCCGTATGCTGCAGGCTCTAGCACAAACGCGTCATCGAAGAAGATTTTCCCATCGGCGCCGCCGAACAAAAGGACGGACTTGGTGGGAGGCAAAAACGTCATCGCGTGGCCGGAGCGCGCCGCTGGACAAGCTGAAAATTTGTCGGGCGGTGCATCAGCGTCTAGACGTACTAATGAACCAAGTTTTGTCCATAGAAGCGCTCTGGGGGCCGAGGTAGAGACCGTCGAGCTGGGGCGGTCGGGCCGGCGGAGCTGCATAGTCTACAACCTTTGAATTTATTTGGAAAGGGCCATGCTACTCACGTAATATTTCAAAGTCTTAAAAATGAAGGCGGAACTAAAGAAACGGATTTCAGCACTTTTAGTACCTCGACAGCATGGTATCTTACCCATGGAGACGCTTTTGCCTACATGAATTATATTACCGGTATACTACATGTAGTACAGTACTGTACAGTCGGCCCCCCAAATTAATAGGGTCGGTGGACTCAGTTTGTATCAATTATAATATTTGCCAGTTCACGGTACTCGTTTTATCAGCCACCAATAAAAACGCACCGAACCCGCACCGCTGAAAAAAGCTCGTTAGGTGCTGTACAAAGGACCATGACTTACGAGGAGAAAGCAACCCTGTGTCGTTACCGAGCTGAAAATGTAGGGATGACTCAATGTGCCCTTGCAGTATGGGTTTAGAAGGAATTTTGTCTGGCCAAAATCCCATCCCAGGCAACAATCAGCAACATATTAAAGAATGCTGCATAGTTTCTTGAGGTAAAAGGCCCAGATTGTCAAATTCGGCGATCGAGAGTGATTGCATTCCCTCAGCTTGACGAGGCATTGGCCATGTGGGTGTTATCATAATGGTGTACGTCTTAATGGCGACATTATCAAGGCAAAAGCGGCGCCTTTTATTAATATGTTGGAATTGGATATGACAAAAGTCCACCAATATTCTAACGGATGGCTGAATTCATTCCAAGTAAGACATGGATTCAAATGTTTTACTTTGAATGGCGAGGCTGGTTCGGTCGACATCGCGTTTGTTGTGAAGTCACTCCCAGAAATTGAAGTGCGATGAATATGAACCCTCCGATATATTCATAATGGACGAGACGGGTTAAACTACGTGATGGCACCAGACAGAACGATTTCGCACGACTCTTCGGGATAGAAGAGCAGAGAAGGAGCGAGAGACGACGCAGGAACGGAAAAGGGGGAGGGTTCTTGGAAGGCCCTAAGTGAACCCCCCCATACTCAGCGCAAGTGGGAGGCCCAAAAGGCGCGAAATCTGGAAGGAAAGTTTAAGACAAGAAGCAACTACAGCAAGGCAAGCAGGATCATGGTGATGAAGGACCAGGAAGTGGCAAGAAAAGCGCTGCGACTATTATCGACGTGAAGAGAGAGAAGCTCACTGGTTTGCAACGAGAAAAAGAGGTGAAAGGACGGAGCAGATCGCCGAAGAAATATGGGGCTTATGCGCAGCTTAAGGTTTACCTCAGCAACGCGGCACCTGCCGAGTACGTTTTTCAGCTTGTTGAAAGAATGGCTCAGGCGGGTAAGGAGAAGAGATTTCAAGACTATCTCGCCTGCTCGGACAACTTGTTGCTAGATTGGGAAGACAAGGAGGCGCTACGGAGCGAATGGAAGGATGCCATGGAGGATGAGATGCAGCAACGCTATGCTGGAATTGAGTGTCTGGGATATCAACAATGAGGTTCATGCCAAGAGACTGATGGAACTGATGAAGGACTGGATAACAGTGCAAATAATATCATTCACTGAGTTCGAAAATCGGCTTAGAGTGTTGCACCTCGAAGTTAAGAACACCAAGAAACAAGCTGCAACAGCTGCAAGTGGTAACACAACATATCTTGGAGCGATAAGCGCAGGTCTTCAGAAGAAGCACATCCAGGAAATGACTGCAACTCAAAAGAGGCTAAGAGATTTGTGTCGGAAGCCAGCGACGACACTTACCAAATTGAGAGTCAGGACGGCGGACGAGGATGCAGCGTTGCAGATGATCGTAAAGCAAGAAATTGAGGTGCCATACCCACCGCATTTCTTGGTTCAGTCAATGAACGCGGAAGAACTTGCAAAGTTCACTGACTACTTATTGGGTATCGAATATCCGCTCTACGCTCAACTAGAACCAGGGCAACGCTTCAACGATAATCTTTCGAAGCATGCACTGTTAGCGCTAATAGCGCCTGGAGCAGAGGCTGCACCGCAGCACAAGAGAGAGGTGCAGGAGTTCAAAGAGTCAATTTCAAGGATTACGCTTGATATGACGACACGACTGTTAAAAGTTACTTTCAAAGGAAAAAAATCGGCGCAACAATGGGTGAACTGGAGACTTCCTCTAGCGAATAGGCTGCTGATGCTGGTTGATTACGTAAGTCAGAAGGCAAAGGCGGAGATTACACATGAGATGGTGGATTTAGACTATTATGCTTTCTCTGTGGAAATAAAGAGAGAGCAGTTGTCCTCGGAGGATTTGCATTGGATTCTTACGAAAAAGATGGGGCTGCAAGTGCAGGAAATGCGTCACCCGGGAACAGAGGGGGCGGGTATCAATGACAGGCGCTGGCTTGTATGAGTTCGGGCGGAAAGCTGCCCACCTAAGCTCAGAAACCTGACCATGATCAAGGCTGGTGACGTCGAGCTAATACTCTGGCACAACATGGTGCACATTAGTCGACCATGTGGACACTGTATGTCCCCATTACATACAGCGAGAGTATGTAGGGAATCACAAACCAGCGCGGATAGCGCGAGAAGACGGCACTTATGGCAGGTGGAAGAAGTCTTACCTTCGGCTAAAGGAACGGGGCGAGCAGATTATTTGACAAGGGATCACCCAGCCACGCTGGAGCAGATGCTGATTTTCATAGAAGCCAAAGTCAAAGAGACCAAAACAGAGGAGAGCAGCAAAGCAGTGACAGCAAAAGGACTGGAGACGGAAGCAGGAGCTGGAGCAGGAGCGAAGAAATGGAAACTCAAGAGCGACTGAGCCTGCCCAAAGAGTGGGCAGAGCACAAGAGACTCAAAGAAGTAGCACAGGACAACAGCGGCAGAGGGACTCACGCAGAGCAGCTCAGCGAACACCAGGTAAGCTATTCGCAGGAAAGAGAAGGGGACGACAGGCAGACGCAGAGCGGGGAGACTGAGGTCCAGGACACGATGATGGAGGACATGGCAGTGCAGGATAGTGATTTTTATGAAGAGGAAGCAGGCCAAACTAGGGTAGATCACGCGGTAGAGCAGGTGAGGACTGAAGGATGTACAATGGAACCAAGAGAAAGAACGCCGACGAAGAAGGACATCGGCACCAGAATCAGCAAAGGTAGTGCTAGTGGTGGGTGCAACGACTCTGGGAGGGCTGCATCGCCCAAAAGGAGAGCGCTTGACGAGTGGGAGGACGAAACCGCGGATGAAAGTCAAAAAGGAGCTGATAAGACCAGCGGACGAATAGGGGAGCGAAAGGTGGCGGGCTGCATCGCCCAAAAGGAGAGCGCTTGACGAGTGGGAGGACGAAACCGCGGATGAAAGTCAAGAAGGAGCTGATAAGACCAGCGGACGAATAGGGGAGCGAAAGGTGGCGAAAAAAAGATCGCAGTCACCGACCAAACGACCCAAGAATGATATTGACAAGGGGGGCAAAGGTACGAAGCAAAAGTACATGCATCAATTCTTGAAGCAACAGAGAGGTAGCGAAGACGCAGCCAATACTTCTGCAGCTAAGTCGAGGACCAGTGAAGATGCGGAAGCCCTCAATAGCGAGCTAGAGACGGATGGCTATCAGGTAACGGCAATCAAGCCTGGACTAGACAAAGGAACGGACATCGACTCTATGATGGCTGTGCTTGGAGGCACAATAAAAGATGTGGCGACAAACGGACAATGCGGATGGATTGCCGTTCATGCGGCTCTGCACAACGTTACCGAAGGTCTTAGGGAGCCAACTCAGGAGACTGCAGAGGCGGTCAATGCTTTGAAAAGCAGGTTCTCAACGGAATGCTAGCCAACTTACCGGAAGAGTCCGGGGGCCACAGCAACGGCATCAGGGCGGAGGCTACGGTGAGCGGTTGCGTAGTGCAGACAAACACGTCAGATGAAGAAGCGCTGGAGATGTTAGCTAATCATTACGTGGAGCAGAGGAAGAGATCGGTCAGAACCCAAGTGCCGATGCACTTCTGGGTAAGACCGGCTCACCTAAAGGCGATGGCGGTGTACGCGCGAGAGCCCATTTACGTGCTGGATGTGTCAGACACTGGATTGACAAGAATACAGGTGTACGCATATGAAGACATAGTGCTGGATAACGGAGACGCTTATGAGACTGGGACGGTCGTGGCGCTACCGACTGATAAAGCACTTGAGATGTTGCAGGAGCTCGTGTCGAGTGGTATCCTGCCGACGGTCTTAGTATTGAGGTGGATGGAAACTGGTAACCACTTTCAGGCTGTCACTTATGATACCGAGCGATATGGCACGTATGTGGAGAGTATGATGGGTCTGGTTCAGATGCGTAATGATATCAGGATCAAGTACAGCGGAAACAAGTTAGATGAGGTACCATATGATACTACCGCGACTGCAAAGGCATCCAAACAAGCGCTGAAAAGCATCAGGAAAGCGGCTACCGTTAGTCGTGCACGAAAGGAGCAAGTTGAGGACGTCAGGGTAAAGGATCAAGGAAACAGGTCAGTTCCGAAGCAGGTGGGTAACACAGAAGGACCACGGGAGAAGGAGGAGAAAAGCGAAGACTTAGCGAGTGATGCGAGGCACTCGAGGGATGAAAACGGCGGCTCGAAGACGCGTGCGGATCAAGGACTCTCCATAAAGGAGCATCTACAGAAAGAAGCTGCCAGAACAACAACCAGCGTTGACAGCGGAGCAGCAGAAACGACACACAACCAAACGACAATAAATAACTATTTAACAAGAGTGGATAAAGAAGAGCATAACAGCAACAACAGAGTGGAATATAGACGGCAGGAGCGACGGATAAGGAAGGAGAGACAACGTAACCGGAAAACATATTCTTTCGGAACGTTAAAGCAGCACAAGGAGGACAAGACAATCGGTATCACGACAATGAATGTGAGATGTCTTGCGACGCGACTGGACTACCTTGGAGCCAAGATTCAGGGAATTAAGGAGCTTCACGACAGAGGACAGCGAGATTTAGTCTTCATGCAAGAAGCGCATTTATTCGAAAGAGAACACAAGATGGCGATGGCACCAAGATTCAGGGAATTAAGGAGCTTCACGACAGAGGACAGCGAGATTTAGTCTTCATGCAAGAAACGCATTTATTCGAAAGAGAACACAAGATGGCGATGGCATAACACGCGGTCATTTGGGGATTCAAGCATAAAGAGGCTGAAAATTTCTCATTTAGGAGTTCTGGAAACGAAAGGAGGGGCGGAGTAGCCATATTGGCAAATCCTTACGGTGACATTAAAAATTTGACAAAGTGGGGAACTCAACACTGGAGTGAGCATTTAATGATGGTGACGGGGGAGTTAGGTGGAAAGACTTTTCTCTTCGTAAACATCTATGCGCCATCAAATGGCATAGTAAGAATACTCTTCTTGAAAGCGCTTAGGCGAATACACTTCCCGCCAGATATGACATTGGTGTGCGGAGGTGATTTTAACTGCGTGCTCAACAGAGAGCTTGACAGAGTGGGGGGTAGTCACAGAGAGGATTTAGGAGCAGTGGAGTTAGCTGGTTTTGTGGAGCAAAATGGATTAGCTGATGTAGGGTATTTCAATCTGCCGGATGCGGAGGGACAACAAGCGGTGCGCAAGTATATACAGAGCAACCACACCCAACGTCACACAGCAGAAAGCGGATTCATCGGAACCTCCAGGTTGGATAGATTTTATGTAGGGGCGGATGCACGGACTTTGGTGCGCGGAACGGTAACCGAGGACGCACTGTGCAAGACGGATCATCGAATGGTTCTCTTAGAACTCCACTCGCCGGCTGGGGCTATACGTCTCAAGCGGAGACCCAAAATATACCCACCACCAGGGTATGTGGCTGCAGCAATGGAGGATATGATCAAGGCCAAGATAGCACTTTTGAGTCAACAGTTGCAGAATACACCGGTCGGACATGCTGTGAACGTGTAGGAGCAGTTCAAGAGTGGCCTACATGTTGACGCTGAAAAAGGCAGCTAGACAGAGAATGACTAAAGGAGTGCGGCAGAGGGTCTTTCGTCTAAAACAGAAATTAGCAAAGCTCGTATACGGGGCACCAGCAGACAATGGGGAACGATTAAAAGTGGAGGCTGCGCTTCAGCAAGTTTAGCTAGAGAGGCGAGAGCAGAGAAAAAGAGTATTGGTAGCATGAAATGACTGGGGATCCATAAAAACGACCAACAAAAAACAACAATTTTTCAACAGAATTTGCACGAAGTATTGGGATAACACGATCCCGACCTTGTCAATAGGGAGTGGAAAACCAATGAGGTCGAGGCACGACAAAGCCAATATCCTGGCAGATACGTGGGCGGACATCTTCAATGGAGATAACGTGGAAAAAGTGACAATACACGACTATTTGGAAAAATTTAAACAGAAGTGGAAACAGGGTGATATGGAGGATATTGATAGTGAAATTACGGAACAGGAAGTGGAAATGGCGATATGTCGATGTAAAGCAGGGAAGGCCTGTGGACCGGACGAGCCCAGCAACGAGCTTTACGTTAACCATCAGAAAGCGTTTGTGCTAGTTTTGACGAGGATTTACAACGAATGCCTCAACGAAGGTTATACACCAGGATCCTTTGTTGAAGCTTATATATTCAGTATAAGTAAAAGAGGAGATCGGAGCAACCCGTTGCAATATCGGCCAATTGCTTTGCTGAATGGGGACTACAAGATTTTCACACGCATATTAGCGTGGAGATTGAGGAAAAAATAGCGGATCTGGTACATAACACGCAGTTTGGTTTTATTCCTAATAGGACAATTCACGAGTCAATAGATTTTTTCGAAGCAGTCAAGGAGGCGAGTAGGGAAGGAGAGCGGCTATCAAAGGCGCAGGTGCTTCTGCTGGACTTTGCGAAAGCATACGATACTCTGGATAGAAATTTCCTGTATGCTGTGTTGGAGGCCAAAGGCTTGCCGCCTAAATTCTGCAGAATGATACGAGCGATTCATTCTCACACCACCGTTCAATTTATGGCCTATGGAGCTTTATCTGCAAAGTGAGTGTATCAAGAGGCATCAGACAGGGTTGCCCTTTAGCACCGCTTCTTTTCATACTGGCGGTGGACGTATTATACGACGAGATTGAGCAAGATCCCAATATAAGAGGGATACAGCTAAGTGGAGTGCAAGGCGAGTTAGGTAGTCTGCTACTGCAGGTGGCGGGCTATGCCGATGATACGGCTATTTACGTGGAGACTAAGGAAATGCAGCAGCACGCAATCGGGGCGGTAGCGCGATTCTCCGCAGTTTCAGGCCTGCAACTCAATGTTGCCAAGTCGGCCAATTTTTTGCGAGAGCAAGCTGGGGAGAAGGAGGTAGAAGGGGACGAACAACAGTGGCTACGGTTGAGCGTACAAGGTATCTGGGTCATGTTGCTAGGACTTCTGACACGAGGGAAGAGGCGTGGAAAAGGGCGCTAAGGGCGCTACGAGTTAGGTTGGTTCTGGCAGCGGGTAAAACCAATTCGGTCATTCAACATGCCACAATTGCTTCAGCAATTATAATTCCCAAACTGATGTTTGTGGCACGCCATGCGTGGCCAACTGGGTGCAGGGCGAAGCGTTGTCTGTCTGTCGAAAGACTATGTGGGGAACGGGACGGAGATGGGCGGAAGTGGCATTCGCGCCAAATGTGGACGTGGAGTTGGAAGCAGAGTCCATCATGAATCTGCGGAGAGACTTGCGCAACAGGAACGGGGTTGTGACTCGCTGGTGGTCGGATGGACTGGCGGTACAGTGTACAGGTACAGTACGAGACACAATGGCCGGAGTTGTGAAGCAGAGGGCGATGGAGCGTGGGCGGTGCAACCAAAGGGAATGGTTGGGCTGTCGCTCAAAGCGGTGGTTGTAACGAATGAACAAGGAATAAAGGACACGTGGATGAGCTATAAGCAAGTAGTCAATATGGCAGCAAGACTGACGATCGAAGATGTAGTAACGATCTCTCGCAGTGAAGATGGAGGAGTGCTTTTCCGACCAAAGGTTTTGGAAATGCCAATGCAGAGCAGAGTTGCTCACATTTTCAGAGACTTATGTTTGGTGATTTTGGCGAATTTTCCAGAGCTAATCTTTAGATGGGCAGATGAGCAGGAATTGGAGGTTCATCACGTTCTTGAGGACAAACATCATATCTTCACTGTTCCTGAGGATGAGAGGGACAGAGTGCTTCATCATTGGGCATCACTATCAAAAGTGGTGCCATGGCGGAAAGGGCAAACCACGGCTGAGACGGCAGTAGCGCAGGTTTTGGAGGTGAGTGCAAAAAGCGTATGGATAGTACAGCATCCATGGCTACAAAGGATGAGGCCGATTTGGGCTGGGTTACGACGGTGGAAGATAACGCGAAAGAAATTCAAGGCGTTGATCAGGAGAAAGAGGGAGAGGGAGGCGATCAAGGGGCTCCAGAAAACGGACAAACAGTGGGAGCAGACTAACACACAGATTGCAAGTGCGCTCAAGCAGATAGCATGGAAATCAATCCACAAGATGGAAGGGGTGTCGGCTTATAAAACACAAAACTTGGTGAAGCTGAAGCAGGGGAGGTTACGTTTGTGGACTGGCAAGGAGACGGGTTACAAATGTGGCTGACTTGAGTGTCAAAAGACGGGACTACCGAAGGAGGGCAGAGATCACATGATGTGGGTCTGTCCGGATGCGCAAGCGATATGGGAGCCTATAAGCAGGTTTTTAGAAGGAGGACAAGAGACGCAAGGATATAAGACACGTGAACGGGACTTAACGCTGAGGGCGATTTTTAGCCTAAGTTGGAAGGAATTACCGCGGTGGTTGACAGAGTGGGGAGTGGAGAGCAAACTCGAGCAGTGGGAGGACCTGTATATTATCGGGAATCAGGTATGGAGGGTTATGTGCGCGACGACGGTGACAGCCATATGGAGATGGAATGTAGACAGAGTACATCGTGATGGGCGAAGAGCTAATAGGATTATAGAAGTGGTGGCTGGAATGCGGGGTTTGGTAAGGGAAGTTAAGGTGCGTTTCTGTCTAGGGCTGTATCCGGTTATCAGGACATCGTTACCCAAGATACGAGTGGCCAAATTCCTTGAACAACGATGGAGAGAGCAGAGTGTGTGGGAGGGACCGACCCTGAGCAGTGAGGTGATCAGAGTGGGTTTTTTCGATTGGGGATCCAGAGGTAATCCGGGTCCTGGTGGCAGTGGAAGTGTTGTTATTGGGACGAACCAGGCAGGACATGAAATGAAGGTGATCTGGGCGGCAGCCACGGCGTTAGGCAATAAATCGACTACGAACAATGTGGCGGAGTTTGTAGGCCTTCACAGACTTCTTACGAGGGCGTCGGAGAAGGGGTGGCATGGGATGCAAATAGTAGGGGATAGTGCGACGATCTTAAGATTGATGGAAACAAGGACAGTTCCGAAGGCCAAGACACTGCAGCATTGGTATCACGCCTCACGGAAACTTGCAGATGTATGCAGAGTAGGAAAGTGGGAGCATCATTATCGTCGTTTCAATAAGATGGCAGATTGGCTTGCCAACAGAGCTATGGATGGCAAGCGCAGTGAAATGGTGAACATGATGGAAGAGCACACGAGAACGGGCATGCAGGAGGGTTTGGAGCCCCGAATGGGAGGAGATATCGAACAATGGCGGAAGCAGAGGCAGCAAGGGTGATTTCGACAGGATTTACCGAAGAAATCTGGTATATAAAGACTAGACAGGATGATTGTCCCTGTGTAGAATGGATATTAGAGTTCACTATTCTTTGGATAGCAGTAACACAATATACCTCAACTTATTATTATTAGAAAAAGAAAATTACACGTGAGAAGGAAAATGCGCAACGCTTTTTAATTTCTTCGGCCGCAGTTAATACCGTGAAATAAATGATTTTTGTGTTTATTTTAATAAAATATAATATTATTCCCTAAAGTGCACTTAAAACAATAGAATAATCAAATGTTCAGCTATCATTTATAATATTGGCCAGGTTTTACCAGATTATTAGATAGCACAGGATCAATTTTGGGGGGGGCGACTGTAGTACTTCGAAGTATTAGATAACCTTCCCACATAAGAGATTTACGACGGAGATGAATGAATAGGTTGAAACTTCTTACGGTGTTGGTCACCATGGGAGTCATTTGTGGACATCTTTTTTATGCTCGTGTGGCAGAGCAACATGACTGTTATTATATCTAACCATAGATTGCTCTACGAACAGTGGTGGATTCAAATTTTGCAGGGACCGGGACAAAAGTCCGTTATTCGAATAAATTTCTTCTCGAAAAATGCATGTATTCTTCCATCCAGGCTATCGGTATTGGTCCGATGTAAGTGTAGTTTTGATGCCTACGTACTGGAAACTAGCCTGCAGTTTACTGCTTGCCGGACTGTGAGCTGACCAGGCTCTGATCAGTGTCGCCATCGTACGCATCGGATGTGACCATGTAGCTGTGCATGTAGTCCATCGCAATTGTCAAATTAATCTTCGGCATCTCGCCGACGCACGATTTATCCAGTTTTTTCAGGTCTCCTCGGTTCTGTATGTACGAAAGGAGCAGCTCCATCCCACACATCCTACTATTTATGTCACCATCCACGAGGGGTGTTGAAAAGATTGTACCATGTGTCGCGTGCTCGAATGTGATTAATTCCTTGTTGTCTCCGTCAAGAGCACCCAGCAGGTACTCGGCGTACTTGTGTGTAGTTTGTCCATCAAGCTTGCTACTAAGTATCAGTACACTGGCTTGCTTTGGAATCACGGCGCTCTTGTTCCAATATTCGTCCCGCTCGTAAATTAAGGGGTCGGCATCGTACTTGCCGAAATTATAGTTGTCACACACCTTGGACTTCTCCTTCGAGTAGGCACAGTAAAGCGGAGTGTTCTTGTAGTTGCCTGTGTCGGAAAAGACGGTGTTCATGAATTGCGTCTTCATCTTGGACATCGACGGCGCTGGCATTTCCCACGTCTCGGAGAAAGTGATGAGATTGAAGAGTAACTGTGATTGATATCCCTCGTCAATTTTATAGTTGACACTACTTTGCACATACGAGGTGATTGGCGCCAGAACATTGATATCTTTGTCTGCACAGCGATTCAGTCGATATACGACCGGCGGAATGAGCTTTCGTAGGTCTGGGTCTGACAACATATTCCCCAGTACTCGACGCAGCGCAAACGACGGTGGCTCATCACTGGATCCTTCAGTGGTGTTGAAAACATTCGTGAATAGAGTTGTGCACGCCGAAGGTGGCTCTCTGTCCAATTTCAAGTTCAAATGGCGAATCGTCTCCGTCAGACCTTTCTTCTTGAACCGAGCAGCAATTTCGTCGTCCTGTTCGCACAGTGCCAAGAATCTGTCCGCGACCTCAGCAAAGTCAGCATCCCAGTTTGAGTAGTATGAGAACTCATTAGTTTTTGCGCCAGACGACGTAGCAATACCATCCAACACATATCCAGTCACCTCAGGGGGATTCAGGTGCATCAGCCGCTCCCCCAAAGCTGTACCATAGCTGCCGCCGAAAACGATGGTGTCTTCACCATTCGTATGCTCGGCAATGAAGAACGCTATGTCCTTAGCAGCGCTTGTCGTGGAGAAGGACGACAGGTCTCCGTACTTAGACGCCAACTCTTTTGCACACGCACCCACATCTCGTACATTAACGTCACGACTCCAAAGAGAGCCAGAAATTGATTTTGCTACTGCACAGTCTAGAAGCGTGCTACGCCCGGTACCTCGATGATCCATGAGATAGAGGTTCAGAGTACCGTTTAACTGTGTATGCAGATGCACCATGATCGGCTCCACTAGTAAATCGAAGCAACAGAAAATAAAGAGGTCGGGTAAATTAAAAACTATCAAGTAAACATAAAACAAAGAAACTTACATGGAGCGGATGAGATACCTGGCCCTCCCTGGAGGAGCCAAACATTACGCGCTGTCTTCGGGTTACCCACCGTAGCTGGTAAGCGTTTTACAAAGACTTCAATTGTGGGGTCGATGCCTTTCGGGGTATCGCAAACCCCAGGGTGACAAAGCACTGCATCGTAGACTGCACACTCGGCATCTTCATGGCTGGAACTACCAGTATCGCTACCGATGCTGATGAATTGAGGGCATGAGTGCCATTTAATCGGTCCGGGGCTTGACTTGATGCTTCCTGCGCTAGTTGACAGGACTATCGTCGCCAGTAGGAATAAACTGTACAACTGCATCAGACCGCAATACCAAAGAATATGGCGGGGTGTTATCTTGCAGCTACGTAAATCGGGAAATGGGTGTCAAGACTGCACTTGAATCGCCACATTCCAGCGCCGGGATAAGCCTATCGACGCTGTTGTTGTATTGTGCCTTTCAGCAAGGATGGTCAATCCTAAGTAGGACGGTGTACTATTTATTAATGAGAGTGGTTACTGTACCCAACTGGAAATGAGCGGGTGAAAGACACATAAAAGGGCCAACGGAGGTGAGCGGTTGCGAGCGTGCGTAGCCACAGCAAACCCGCGCGGGGTGCCCGCGAAGCAGGGCCGCGAGGTATTTGCGTAGGCGGGCCCAGCACCGAGCTTTCCAGCGAGCCGAGCACTGTACTCGCCAGGTATTAGAATCTTTTTATCGCAGGAGCGCAGCGACTGCCTTTGCGAAGCAAAGCCATTAGACGGAAATGACATCGGTCCTGAAGAAAGATGGGCAAAAGAGACGTGATGAGCAGTTTATACAAACTTTAAGCTTAAAAACATTATGTGACCACTTGAGTTGGGTACAGTAACACGTGCCTTTATTAATACATGTACACCGGAACACACCGTGTATAATAGGGAGGTGGAGTTAAGCTCCGTTGAGCATTCTGTGAGTGAGGAAGGTGACACAGCTCGATAGGTACATGTATTTCTGTATTCCTGCTAATCCACCGTTGACTCACCTTGTTGGTCTTTCTGAGTCACTTGTACTCGTTCCTCGGAGGATCGGGAGGAACCTGTATCAACTTTTTTACCTGGTGTGTCTCTGAATAAAGATGGGCAAAAGAGACGTGATGAGCAGTTTATACAAACTTTAAGCTTAAAAACATTATGTGACCACTTGAGTTGGGTACAGTAACACGTGCCTTTATTAATACATGTACACCGGAACACACCGTGTATAATAGGGAGGTGGAGTTAAGCTCCGTTGAGCATTCTGTGAGTGAGGAAGGTGACACAGCTCGATAGGTACATGTATTTCTGTATTCCTGCTAATCCACCGTTGACTCACCTTGTTGGTCTTTCTGAGTCACTTGTACTCGTTCCTCGGAGGATCGGGAGGAACCGGTGTGTCTCTGAATATTGCCATAGGTACAGTATTACTACAGATCATCCTGTCCTAAATGATCCCTCCCTTAGATGATATCCTGTTATATTTGATATGGGTGGTGTCCACCGACTCGGTTCCCAGTCAAATGTACAGTATACAATACCTGTCTGCTGCTATATTTGATACCGAAATGGGCCAAACTTGGTACTTAATTAAAATGGTGTAAAATAAAGTGTAAGAGCCACAAAACGATCGATCAAGACGTATTTTGCAAATAATCTAAGACTGGCGCGTTTTGGCAAATGATTCCTTACTATTAATACATGTATCTACCGAATTACCTATGTTATCACATACAGCACCAATCTAGCCAATAGCGGAAAAAAGTCGTGCAGCCTATGTTATCGCGTACACGGCCCGTCACCATCCTTTCCCGAGCTCACTTTGCCATTCAAGCTCGAAAGGAAGACAGCGCCTGCCAGGCGGCCTTGGCCGCAAGGTGAGAACTAATACGGTGGCCTCGTTTTCTGCAGCGCACAAGCTTGACGTCGTACATCACCTTGAAGCCCACGAAAACGTTCAGCAGACAATAGTGTATTTCTACCCTGATCTACATGTAGCCAAGTACAACAGCCGCAGAACGCTGATTCTAGGATGGCGCAGAACAGAGTCTGGTACGGCAGCATACACTTTTCTGGCCACCAGGGTTTCATTCCACTAACAATTTTCCCAAATATTAATAGCACTAGATACTGCGCCCAACTCAAGTGGTCACATAAATCTTTTAAGCTTCAAGTTTGTATAACTGCTCATCACCCCTCTTTTGCCCATCTTTCCTCAGGACCGATGTCATTGCCGTCTTTTGGCTTTGCTTCGCAAAGGCAGTCGCTGCGCTCCTGCGATAAAAAGATTCTAATTCCTGGTGAGTACAGTGCTCGGCTCGTCGGAAAGCTCAGTGCTGGGCCCGCCCGCAAATACCTCGCGGCCCTGCTTCGCGGGCACCCCGCGAGGGTTTGCTGTGGCTACGCATGCTCGCAACCGCTCACCTCCGTTGGTCCTTTTATGTTCGTTTCACCCTCTCCCTTTCCAGTTGGGCACAGTACCCACTCTCAATATTTATATCATAAATATTTATGGTATACGAACTCTGATTAATTGTTTTTATCATTAACATCAGCAATCAACCTATGATATATCAATGATATATCAATGATATTTCGTTGATATTTTAGCACCCGTCGAGGGCTTTTCGTTCCCCAGATGCCACAATTCGCCTGTTGTCTTCAGCGTCTGAGCCTCGTAGCATTTCCCGATTATGTCGAAGGAGTAGTTGTTTCTCGCCTCTCGAATTCTCCGTTCGAGTGCGCAATGGACCTAATACAATCTCACCTGTCGAAAACACGCGCTCCTGGTAAGCAGAAGCAGATACCTTACCAATGAGTTGTCTTGCTAGCACAGCAATCGATGGAAATTGCATTTCGCCCACCTCCCGAAACCAGCACAGGATATCAACTAGCCGATGCAGCTCTAGCAAGTTCCACACAGTGCCGGATCCTGTGGTTAATGTCAGCTTCTTTTTTCTCTCGATATATGTCTGCTTACTATCTTTGGAGGTTTTGGAATCACTTGCCAGAGGAGGGTGGTGCAGGAGTGAAATCTTGACCCAGTCGACTTCAAGTTTCATCCAATCGCAAACTATGCATTCGGCTTTCTCTCGCAGGTGGTTCTCGCGCAGTCGGGTCTTCGACGGCGAAGGCACTGGTGCCCCAAAGAGATAGGCAAGGTGCGATTGCGAAGCTTGCGTTTCGATTGGAGAGCTGTGATCGGGGGAAGATCCAGTTTCAGGTTCTGGTTGTTGTTGTAGTTGATAGATCTTGTAGTGCGCTCGTGAAAACTTTGAGCGAGCTTCGACTACCAGGTTCGCTATGTACGAGCTAGAATGTACAGTGGATCCACCCATGTTTTCTGCAATCGAATCAGCGGTATCCTTAGTCCGAGGGTCGAGCATCAATGTCAAAATCATTTCTTTCGAAATCACGGGGAAACGAGTCTTAATTTGCTCAATGCAGCGTGTAATACACACTTTTCCTTGAGGGCTAACTTGCATAAACGATTTCGGTTCTCTGACTTGTGTGTCGTCACTGACGTCTTGCTCAGGTGGTCTGAGGGTCAGGCACTGAAATTCGACACTCTGGAGATTCGCCAATGCCATATTCCGGAAAATTAGTAGATAGGAGGGCAAAATAGAGGAGCGTTGAAATTCCACAAGAGCTAGCTCTGAGATAAAGTTGGTGACAGCTTCCATTTCAATTGCAAGCTTCCACTCATCGATACTGATAGTAGAAAAGGGATTGGAAACATCGTCGCCATGAAAAAAGGATGCCATCGCGTTGTAGTTTAGGATAGAACGTCGTATTAACTTGCAGCACACAGCCACACGTGTATCCGGGGCAATCAATGGAGCCAACTCGGGAAACGACAAAGCATTCTGTACTCGAGTCAACTGTGGACCCTGTTTCCAGCTCCAAAATGTGCGCTTAAATTACGCAGTTTTCTTATGAGTTGTCCTCCTTCTTCAAACGCTCCACCGGGAGTCGTTATAACTTTGACGCGCTGACTAGTATGTGTGTTAGTATCATAGACACTCTTTGTGCCTGTGTTGTCACGCAATCCGAGACCGTAATTAATACATAGGCTAATCAAATGCATGGCGCAGTCTTCTGGATCGAGATCTGGAAAATAGTTTGAGACTGCACGAGCTGCCGATGCCGTATCAGACATTATCCACTTGGACATTGATGTTATATCCATACCATAAACATCTCGCAATCGCGTCTTAATTACTTCTGCTACCAGATTGGCCCCGTGTCCGTCCGGCATTACTGTAACCAAAACAGCAATGTGCCTAAATTCCCATAAATGGTCGATGAAAGCTAACGAGACACCGATTATGCTGTCCTTTGCTGTGCTTCTCCAACCGTCATGTATCAAATTGATAAATTTCAGTCCAAGCATTGTTTCCCCATTAAACCTCAACAACGCCACCACTGCCTTTACGAAAAGATCAAACCGAGCGTTGATAGCAGCATTGTAGGAATCTCGTGACAGTACACCGAAGCTGGTGTCACCAGCCACAATACGCACCATCGTTTTAAGAGTCTCCGCTTGAGTGATATTGTACGGCTGCCCTTCGCCCAACAGCCACTTGGCTATCATGGTGTTGATAAGCTCGTGAGACGGGCGAAATAGATGCACTATAGAGGCCTTTTTCACAGGTCGTCTTGTCGGAGTTGACTTCAGCACGGTGTCGGCTTGTGCTTTCCTCTTGCCAGTATGACGCCTCAACTCCTCGCTACTCCTTTCAATCTTCGTTAAGGCACGGCTAGTGGACGATTGTTCATCTGCTAGTGCAATCTTGTGGTCCTTGTGATTGTGGCGAAAGTGCGATATGGCATTTGTTGTCGTTGATGTGTTGCAAAGTCCTCTCTTCCACGTGTTAGCAGTGTGGCGGCTCTTCTCGATTGCATTTTCAACGCACATCATACAGATATTTGCTTTACTGACACCTTTCCTTTAATTTTCCGGCCAGTCGCAGGTGTGTGTAGGTCGTGGATGTATCTCCACACTGCTATTCTCTCGTGAGCTGTGAACCTCATCTAGCGGGATCCCATATGAGTCGAGCACCTGTCCAGAAGATTCAGGGTCCGCGTCCCCAATTAGCTGGTCATCCGAATTACCTTCCGAATCAACGCTGTCACGACAGTTTGTGTCATTCATCTCGGGTGGCGTGGCGTCCTCGTCGTCCCCGTCAATTTCAATAACATCAGAAACTTCGGCGCTGTCCAGACCGTCCATGTCGGCACATGCCCCACAGCAGAACCTGCTTGCACCTTGTTAGTACTCTGCTTGCCGTGTAATCTAATACAAATGAAGACTAACCTCTTGTGCAGTGTCGTCTTGTGTACCTTGAGGCTGC
>JAIKVB010000116.1:0-42212 GCA_024679045.1 Phytophthora brassicae | reverse complement strand
CGCTCCCTCTGAACAAGTACCAGTCGTCAAGCCAAATGAAGCCCTGTCTCAACAAGCTGCCAGTGACAAATACGCATGCGAACAAGACGCATGTGAGCAAGACGCATTTGAAGAAAGCTTAAATAAAGGAGGTGACGTCGAAGGGGATGCTTCGGGTCAAATAAACAGCGATGAGAAAGAACTTCAGCTTATTAAAGTCACGAAGCCCGCCAAAACTGATTTGGTGCAATTAATTCCGAAGAAGACTAAATATGCCCTGCGCAACCGGAACCAGGTCGTCAAGTTTCACTTCACGTACACCAACGAAGAAAACTCACACTTCCCAGAGCAGATGACAGTTCCCGTTGTCGCGGAAGATCTTTTTTCAGTGGAGCCTTGCCATCCATTGACAGACTCGGTTATGGACTACGTAATCTACATGCTAGTGGCGCGGGGAAAGCAGTTTGTTTATCCATTTGGGTGCTCTCTTTTTGCTCAAATTGAGCATGTGGACCAATCGGAGAAGTTCTTCTCTGCTGTAAAGGGCTTGGTGGATAAAATGGATTGGAGCGTTTATCCATTTGTTCTCATCACTATTTCGGGAATTGCGCATTGGAGCTTAATGGTATTGGAGCAGCCGCTTTCTGACCAAGTCAAGTGCTACCATATTGACCCTATTAAAGCCAAACATCAGTCCCAGTACGTGTTTGACGTTGCCAAGCTATTCTTAGCTGGAGTTTGCGACAGTTCGTTTGAACTCACATGTTACGCATTTGCAATGGAGCCACAACAGCGAAATAATTACGACTGTGGAATTTATACTCTCTACTCCATGAACCGAATCTCTCGCTACATCGTGGACAACTCGCCGCAAACGCTGCTGGATGAGAAAGAGAATCTGATTGGTAAGTGCACGCCGGCAAAGGCGGAGAAGTTTCGTGCCAAGCTGCGTGGTGAGTTTTTAGCACTGGTCGAATAGCTAGGTAATTCGTCGGACTAATCGGTAATAGTCGGATTAATCTGTAACGGTAACGGTCGAGTTATATGGTAATGGTCGGATAATATGGAAACATGTCGGATTATTTGGTAATAGAGTAGCGATGTTGGTGTCGTAGCCATCACTACGCGCATGCGCTACGCTCGTAAAATGGACGAATTCGTAGGCTCCACACATACCGTAAAACTATAGTCCTTTTACACCGACTTGTGAATTCAATACTACCATCGACAGCAGAACCAAGTGAGACGGAGAGAATTAAAGTAAGCTTTAAAGGATTGATTCTATTCTGCTATTTGTTTCTAACCTTGGGAAAATACTAGGCTGAAAACGAGAAAATGCTCGTTTCTACTGCGAACGAAGTTAATTGTTGTCTTAGCCGTAATTTCTGTACATGTACCAACAAAAATGACGCAAGTACTGACTTAGCCCACAGATAAGCCACGGAACTGACATTGAACAGATAGCTACGTATCGTACCCTTGTAGCTGTATGTCAACTCTCTGCACGACAGCACCAGTGGTCGCTCAGAAAATGCCGCGCACACGGGATCATTTGCTCGCCCTATTTTAACATACAAAAAGGACGCATATATGGTAGTAGCCCACAGATAAGCCACGGACCTGACATTGAACACATAGCTACGTATCGTACCCATGTAGAAGTATGCCAACTTTCAGCACGACAGCACCAGTGGTCGCTCAGAAAATGCCGCGCACACGGGATCATTTGCTCGCCCTATTTTAACATACAAAAAGGTGGCATATAGATGGTAGTTAGCCCACAGATAAGCCACGGACCTGACATTGAACACATAGCTACGTATCGTACCCATGTAGAAGTATGCCAACTTTCAGCACGACAGCACCAGTGGTCGTTCAGGAAATGCCGCGCACACGGGATCATTTGCTCGCCCGATTTAAAATCCCAAAAAAATGACGCAAGTACTGACTTAGCCCACAAATAAGCCACGGAACTGACATTGAACAGATAGCTACGTATCGTACCCTTGTAGCTGTATGTCAACTCTCTGCACGACAGCACCAGTGGTCGCTCAGGAAATGCCGCGCACACGGGATCATTTGCTCGCCCTATTTAAAATCCATACAAAAAAGTGGCATAGATGGTAGTTAGCCCATAGAAAAGCCACGGACCTGACTTGAACACATAGCTACGTATCGTACCCATGTAGCAGTATGCCAACTTTCAGCACGACAGCACCAGTGGTCGCTCAGGAAATGCCGCGCACACAGGATCATTTGCTCGCCCTATTTTAAATTTGGTTTTGGCAGTGAGCTTTGGATTACTGTAGTACTTCGCTAAGTACGACTGTACGTTGATGCTATCAGGTCCCATAAATGCCAATCAGTGACGAGTGCGAATTTGACCAAATAGGACGGCGTCGGCCGGTGTAAGCCGCTGTCGGCACTTTCAGGATATGGTTAGTCGGTAGGGTAGGTACGGATATCCGAGCTAGACTTATCTGCACCGACTCACATCAGGCTGCATGCTGTCGACGCTGCACAACGCCAACATCATGCTTCAGTAGAAATATTTTTCAAGTGGTGTCGGCTGTTAAACGACGAGCCACAGGCTTCGGTCGCAGAGTAACTCGACTATGAAAAAGAAAGAGAAATGAGGCGCAAAGAGCCTCACATCCTCTCTAAGATGATACTACATTCATGGTAGGGATAGTACAAGATGGAAAGTCCCTCGCGATTAAAATGCAATTACGATAGAGACCGTCGAGATCGTTCTCTTTGGCTTCAGACCCCGATCAAGAGTCTATGGGACTGGCTAACAGTATTAGAAGAATAGAGCTAAGCATTTATACACATCCTGCTAGTGTTTAAGTGTTCATTATAACATTTCATGTAACACGAGCAAGTCTAAATTAGTCAAGCCTTTTGTGAATGCCCTCAATTTCAGCCGGAATTCTCTAAATTTGCGGCTTGAAAGAGCAAGATTATCAACCCACCTTCGGGGCACGACCTAACATCGAAAGCTTGAAAATGGCATGAGCAAGCATGAGAAACCGCTCACTCGTTATGAGAATTTTGCTGGAAAGCCATCCTGGACTGCCACCAGCATCCGCCGGCATGGACAAAGACGCGATGTGGCAGCACGATTTGCACGAAGCATTGCCGGATTTACAAGCGTTGTACACCGAGGGATTGATCAAAGAGACTCTGCCTAGCGAGTTTAAGGGAATTGTTGACGCCTGCCAAAGAACAGTTCAATACAGCTTCGTGATGGAACTCCGCGAGCGCATCAGTACTGCGATACACATCCATACTGCCGTTAGGCAGATACTCAGTCACCAACGAGATATTTCGTGAGTTAGTGGCGTCATAACTACTCACACCTATCAGTTCGACGACATGTGGATGTTTTCCGAGTAAATTCATTACGGCAGCTTCGTGATGGAACTCCGCGTACGCAACAGTACTGCGATACACATCTTGGTTCGTCATTTTGACAACAACATTCTGTGATGTGCTTTTCCGACGTGCAAGAACTGCGTCACCGAAGGCTCCATGACCAATCGGTCGGATGAGCTATAAATAGAGACACTGATCAAAATGTTAGCAACTGCGTGGAATTAAGGTGACTCAGGAATTAACGTACCTCCATGAACTTATACCTTTGAACATGATCACTTTCTTCATGTACAGAAGCGTGCTTAATATATCAATGTAAAATAGGAATTTCCCTTTTCCTTTAAAGTATCGTAAAACACATCCAATATGAAAGTGAAATAGGCACATCTATTTAACACCGACAAATCGAAATGAGGCAAGGAATGATCATTAGGTCCGCTCAACTGAAGTACTATAGGAAATTACAAATCCGTTACATAATTCAAAAGAGCGGCATACCGATCATTTGACACAGCATAACGATGACGGGGGAGGGTCTCCATTACCTATATGGTGTATCAAAACAGTGCTCTAATATCGTATCTGCCAACCATAATTATAGAATGTATGAAGTGATTAAGATAATATTAGAAATGAATGGCTGTCAAAGTCCGTAATGGTCACTGAACATGGTAATTTTAAATGGCTCACTTTTAAATAGCAAGCTCGTGTTACCAGCAGCCATGTCAAGCATCGCCCCCAACATCTGCCGCGTCTAACGGCCAAGCGTCACTGGATCCCGCGGCATGCTTTTTCGCCTTCGAACTCGTCAAGTGGTCGAGGACAACAACCTCAGCAAGAGTATCAAGAGGTGTGGGATTCTTATGATACATGTACCTCTGTTTTGTCATATTTCGTTCGGTATAACTTTAACACTAGTATTATCGTATGCCACATTAAAAGATCATTACTTCTTTCAAATCTATACAATCGCTCATTAAGTAGACTTCCCGAATTATCAGTATAATGATAGACTTAGCTTATGTGGCATCTAACGTTATAATACAGCATACAATCTTGTAAACACTTAGAATTCAATAAAGCTGCTCAACTGATCATTATTTAAATCACATACGATTTGTGACTAAATTTGCGTACCAGCTGATCATTCCAATTTACAAGGATATATCGAAATGACGTATATATATTGTTAAACTAAGGTAATCGAGAAAACATTACTTTATCGTATTAGAAACTGTATCATCAGTAGCTGACATTGTGATTAGTGTCTCTAATGTCTCGAACGGTCGGCGTCACATGCTCCATATGCGTACCCAGAAGAGCAAGATCAGAGGGACTTGACATACTCACAACAGCAACTGGGTAAGTGTGTGTAGGGACTGCATGGAGTCGGCTATACAGCAGCGAGACTTTTGTCCCAACCACGATCGTGGCAATGCAAAGCTCATCAGTCTCATCGTTTTCACAGACATACCGTGCTAAAATCCGATAAAGATAAAAAATAAGCGGTGATATCTCCACGCCATCAAAAAGACTTGCAACTTTCACCTTTAATAACAAATCGCTCAGTAGACTCGATTGAGATGGTAACCCACGTAACTCGCTGGATGTGAAGTGCTGCACTCTATGCCCATTATCGATCTCATTGTGCTCAAGTGCCACCTCCAACATTGACTCATGCTGCTGCTTTAAATACGCCCAAATATCGATGCGAAAGCTATCACACAACGTGATTTGAGCGGGTCCAAATGCGCTGAAGTGCACCGCATCATGCAAGGAGCTCCCGTTGAATCCAAACACTTCTTGCTCTCTTTCTGTAGTGGTTGTTATCGAGCTTCTTTGTCGTTGTTGCAGGGTACCGGTTAATCGAACCGGTCCAGCCGAAAAACTTGCCATTCTGGTCGAGTACGATGCCGGCGTAGAAGGCAGTGGGTTTTACGCACTCGGCGTGAAACATGGTATTGCTGCAAGCACAATTCGAGGGTGGTGGAAGAAACGATCTGAGTTGCAAGTTGCAGTGGAAAATCGACAAGTTGCAACTCGTACGGCTCGCCGCATAAGAGGAGGAGGTCGTCTCCCTGCTCATAGTGAGCTTGAGGAAAGGCTCTATGCCTGGATTGCAGCAAGAAACCGTAAAGGCCTCCGAGTCAAGGACTCATACATCCGCCTTCAAGCAAGAAACTATCATCGTCAGCTGTAAAGGCCTCCGAGTCAAGGACTCATACATCCGCCTTCAAGCAAGAAACTATCATCGTCAGCTGCACGGCAACGCTGCGATCGGGTTTGAAGCCTCTTCGGGATGGCTCATGCGGTTCAAAACGCGACATAACTTAGTCTCTCGCCGCCAAACGTCGTCTCGTACTTTGCTGGCTGACGTCCCTGGGGTCTGCCGCGCGTTCATTCAACGTATACATCACTTGATAGCGAAGCATGACATTCAGCCCAGGAATGTCATTAACATGGATCAGGTTCCCAGGTACTTTGAAACAGAACCTAAGTCAACCATAACCACGCGGGGATCTCGCGAGGTGCTGCTGCGCAAAGGAGGATCAAGTCATAAACGATTCACAGCTACATTCGCTATTACAGGTGAAGGAAAGTTTTTAAAACCTCACCTGTTGTTCTCAAAGCTCAAGAACAAGCCAACATGTCCACCGGGTGTCCTTGTAGACGTAAATCACACTGGTATGTGGAACGATGACCTGCTTTTAACACATGCCGAGAGTGTTATCTGTGAACGGAAGGAGACCCAGCTATACCGAGAGCCTTCTTTTAACACATGCCGAGAGTGTTATCTGTGAACGGAAGGAGACCCAGCTATACCGAGAGCCTCTTGGCGCGCAGACAAAAACCTGTCATGCAGCTACTGGCTTCAAATGTGATGAGCAACAAGTAGCGACTCCCTTTTGCGATTCTTCTTCCATGGGTCCACAAATGTCGAAATGCAGAAACTAGAATGGATTGTACTTAAGCTTGTTCGGGTTGCTCGAATACAGCTTTTGTACCATTTTTCCTTGCTGACATCCACGACATTGGCTTGATTTTTTCGACGATGTCGGCATTTTCGCGCCTGTGATCACACTGATTGAAACCATCTCGCGCAACACGTCATTTGGTGCATGACCCAAACGCGCGTGAAGGTCCACCGCGTTGATCGACACCTTAAACACCAAATTCGCAGACACGAAGCCAATAAAGTCCGACGATCAGGTCGGCGAGTGCCACGAGTTGCTTTGACGCTTTGCGTGTGCTGGTCATTTCTTCACCATCAAACACCACCCTGAACTATCCGCTACGGTATATTTGACGCACCGACAGCAGGTTCTTTTTACATTCTCAAAGTGGATATCGCGTTCTTCGCCGTTTGGCAAAGTGACTCGTTGCACTACCGTTCCAACTCCCAAAATTTTGAAGTGTTGCCGTTTGCGACCGTGAGTTCACCTTCATCACAGTTCTTGATGTCAACAAACTTGGTCTTGTCATTGCAGTTGTGGTGAGTTGCACCACTATCAACCGCCCATGATCCTTGAAACGTGTCGACTTTGGAGACATTGCACTCCATAGAGCGATGTAATCATCATCATAGCTGTCATCGCGCCATTGGACATTGTTCGCATCGCGACCAGGTCGACCGCGTCGTGCTCCTCGATTTTCGTCCTTTTGCTTGGTCCAGCACTTTTCCACATCATGCCCCAGTTTACTGCAGTAAGAGCAGCGGGTTTCACGATCGACTTTGAAGGCTCTTGCAGCATCTTCAGTCTTCACCTGAGCAGTTTTCTCGCGAGTTTCACGCTCGGCATTGAAGGCTCTTGCAGCATCTTCAGTCTTCACCTGAGCAGTTTTCGCGCCTTGCCGCTTGATGTGCTCGTTTGTGAGCACCTTGATCCTATCTTGAGTGTGTAGCTACGCGCTGCTCATCTTCAAGTTGAGAACAACATTCTCAAGACTCTTCGGAAGACTCCTCAACAAACAGATCGCTACGTCTTCATCCTCCATCTTGGCACCAATACCCCTGAGCTTGGCGCCGATGTTCAGGACTTCATTGCAATGATGTAGCACATGGCAGCATTCCACCATCTCCATGCTGAACAATTGACGCTTCAAGTAGATGCGTCCGGCTTTCTGCGAGCCCCCGTAGAGGGAACGCAGACGGATCCAGGCTGCCCACGCTTCTTCACAGTTGTCGACCACGTGATGATAATTCGCATCCATGTGGAGCAACATCAAACCGAATGCAATGTTGCTCGATTTCACGTAGTCATCCTTGGCTATCGTATCCGCAAAGTTGGCGCCATCTCGCGGTTCACAACGTTCCACACTGACTTGTTAAGGAACACGCCACGCATGTAGCGGTTCCACGTCGCGTAGTTGTCGCTATTGAACTTCTCAATCGAGATCTTGGTGTCTTGAACAAAGGACAACGTGCTTGGGCTTATAACCTGAAGAAAGGCTACACGGGTACTGGAACTTGGACACTAGGTTCTAGACAACGCCGATACTTGAAGCGAGGCGATGAAGGAGACTTGTGGGTTTGAAGGAAGATTTGGAAGTGATTGATTTATCGGAGCTTTACGAAAGACTGTTCAGGATGCATCCAATCGCATGGTGCAGCCTAGCTTCAACATCCTAGCTTCAACTCATCTAATCAGCTTACTCGTTCAATCATCGTAGTGTCGCATGTGCTCTACATCATTGATTCCTACGGCTGTCACGTGAAACTCGCCGACTCAAAGCGCTTAGAGCGCTATAACATCTTTGTAGTGCTGGTACCTCCAAACCACACGAATCTGTTGCAGCCGTTAGATGTCGCCGTGAACCGTAGCTATCAGGAGTACTACCGTTCCAAATACGACGGCTACATCAGCAAGGCACTGCGTGAGCCGCTGCTCCAGACTAAAGCGGGTAACCCCAAGGTTCCTCGTTACAACGCTGTGGCTCAGTGGACGCTCAGTGAGCGGGTGCGAGGAGCGTAGCCACAGCAAACCCGCGCGGGGAGCCCGCGAAGCAGGGCCGCGTGGTATCTGCGGAGGCGGGCCCGGCGACGAGCTCCCCAGCGAACGGACCCGCTGCGCTCACTCGGAGCTAATTTTTCTAGTGCTGGTGCAACCCCCAGTGACTAAAATGCATCAATTCAGTTTCGATATTTTGACCCTGATTTAAATTTTTGTTTGGGGTTTTAGGTCTGTTTTATATGCATCAATTCAGTTTCGATATTTTGACCCTGATTTAAATTTTTGTTTGGGGTTTTAGGTCTGTTTTAGGTACTTTTACGACAAAATTTAGCTCCGTTTTAGGTCAAAAAACGACATTTGTTTTAGGTATTTTAGGTCATTTTTAGGTCCCTTTTAGGTAAAAAAAACACTTCCAAATATAAGAAGTCGAAATTGTGGAGAATTTTGCTGACCCAAACAAAGAAGTTTCGATTCTTTCGCTTGGGGGTGGGGCGGGGAAACTTTCTCGGCCAATCATATTCGTGCAATTTTGCACCCAGTTGCCCCGGGATAAATTGTCGTGTCCGACATAAATAACCGACACCAACGTGATTGACCAAATATGCATTAAAATTACATACAACGGCGCTGTGTTGACTCAGCGATGCATATCTATTACAAAGTATTATCGCGCTTTCGTTTCCTGACCTTATTGACGCTTTTAGTGTACGACGATGTGTGCGCCAAAACGAATACATCAAAGTTGCAATACTTTTGAAATGCAAGCGACAATGTCAGTCGTTCTGAGTACTTTCTTCGATCCATTCGAATCATATCGCTGGTGAACTTGCTTACGGGCTGGAATAAACCTTTGGATGCATCCCCATACCACTGATCCCACGCTTCTTTTGCTGACGTTGCAGTTGGGATAGATACTTGGGCAATGTGATGGACGAGCGTCGTTTGTGTTAGTGGCCGAGCACGAGTAGTCACTGGCGTTGATGCTGTTGCATCTTTGATTCTCTTAATGATAGTGTCGCATACTTCATTTACGCGAACGTCAGCTCCATTTATAAACACCCTGCCACATGGCACTTCGAATTCCGCAGCAGACTTCGAGGGTCAATGCCATCGCCGATGCTTTTGGTGACCAAGTACTCACAGCAGATCTTGGCGTCACCCCAACGACACCAAGCCATGAGCTCACGAAAATTAAATTTTCTTTCTGGTGACTCAAAGACTCTGTAGAACGCTCCGCCTCGTCACATACTGTACAATGATATTCCCACTGGCAAGTTAGAATTTTTCACAACGACGTCTTGAAGATGCAGACGAACTTGATTTTGATCCAACTTGTTGTACCAATTAACCTTTATTAATTCATCGGAACTCATATTGAACGCAGGAAACACACACGATCTTGACGCCAAATTGGGACTTTCTCACCATTTCCAAATAGTCTTGGAACAATCCACATATTCTAAGGTATGGATACGATTGCTCGTCGACAAGATGATAAATTGACAGTCGCTTTCGACACTTGCTTTCTTGTGCCACCGTAATCTTACGGACATATATCGTCCATTCTCGCAGCTCATTAGTGACACATCATCCCACGTCAAGCTCAGCATCTCGCTTATTCGGAAGCATCCAAGAAAGCACCCACTGAATAATACCCTGTACATCGACCCCACGAACAAACAATACGATGACAACGAGTTCATGATGGCTGACAACACAAATATCGATATTGGATGCGCTTTCTTCTCGTCATCAACGTTGTTTATATTGTTGTATTTACACAAATATCGATATTGGATGCGCTTTCTTCTCGTCATCAACGTTGTTTATATTGTTGTATTTCTGCAAGCCCACAACGTAGCGTTTGGCGGTGGGATCCTTTGCCGGATTTGGTGAGATATTCTTCTCGTTAAAAAACGATACCAGGGCTTTCTTAGCGGAATCCACCGTCCTAGCTTCCGTTCAATGCTGTACAGATAGTGAAAAAAAGTCGGTGCAGTCAGCCGTTGTCGCGCATTCGGGATTCATTTCGCCTTTGTGTGCCTGGCAATATGCAATAAACTGCCGCTGTTACGTCTTGTAGGTTCTTATCGTGGACCGGGAGTGAAAGGCTTCTTCAATTACTTTTTTTGCAGGGACTGCCGTCGCCATTGCCGCTAATGTTGTCGTTAAGCTGCTTCTTCTTCCGCGTTCTTTTGTTCTGCACTGAAGACCAAGCGATAATTCTGGCCAATCATAGCCCACATGGATATAGTAGCCAATGAAATCGCTTATTTGTTAAATGTATCGTGATATGTTGGGTGCCGACAGTTCAGTCGTCCAATCAGAGCTCATTGTTCCTTTTTTATGTCGGTCAACCAGCCAAATCGCTGCAAGGTGTCGGATATTTGTCGGTCATCCGGTATATGTCAGGATAACTGGGGCAACTTGGGAAAACTAATGGCCCTTTAAACCGATTGGAAGTGGTGTCAGTCTAGTGTAAAACAGATCGAGTGAATATTTTCCCCACCTGCGGAACTATATATTAGCTGCCTCATATAAATTTCTATGGTCAAAAGCTGCCCCAGTTAACCTACCCCAGAATGAACCCCCCCCCTAAGAGGGTGTTTCATTCTAAAGTGTTTCATCTTATAGTGTGGAGTCATGATTGCTGAGTCCAGCTATTTGCATGACCTTACAGTATTGCAGATCTCTTGGTGCTGCCTTAATGGCTAAGACTGTACGGTACTAGTGGCACTTTGTAAGTTTAGCAAGGGAACAGCACCAGTAAAATCGGAAGGCGCTGACAGTGAAGCACGACCAATAAGTCCTTTAATTTTGACTGCCAGTAAATTAAAATAATCAGTGAACAGACGTAATGGATTACATGTAGTCGGATGCTTACCAAAATGCCAACACATATTATGGGAGTGGCAACTCTACAGCTCAAACCTGTACAAAAGATACATCACGCCTACATGGCAGGAACAAGCGTAGACTACACTAGCGTCTGTATACCGGTTGCAACTCAAAACTAAGCCAAATCTAAGGCGAAGCCGAGGTTTTACCTTGGCCTCGCGGTCATGGTGTACATTCACCTTCGTATTGGGCCAGTTACTGATGGCGTTTGTCGGGCAACTTGCCCGCACTCGACACTGCTACAACAACGTTGAAGTGCGGCCGACTTCGATGTGAGCGGAATGGAAATGACAAGTTAGAGCGCCACTGGACGCCTACCACAAATAGCCTATGCGCGTGACTTATTTGCAGCAGATATTACGGGCAAAAATAAGGTATGTCGACATATCGGACGGGCGGCTACCACAAATGCCATAAATAGAATTCATGTGTCCGACGGTTAGAGTCCCCAAATCAGTGTGTAATACGGTTGTGTGTAGGTGAATCTGACATTTGTAACGGGGCACAAGGGGGGGTGTAAATCTTTTGGACTTACTTTCGAATTTCCTGGACGATGGAGGCAGACGACGAATCGAGCGGGCCGATCTGCGTGACGCAGGTGCTGATGCAACACGAGAAGGACGTGGTTGACGTTCGCAAAGAGGTCCATAGGATGCTGCTAGACGAGGCGTGGAGAACCGCAATGCGCAGTCGCCATTACCTCACCGTGGAGTACCTGGGCTCTCCAAACGACTCGGCTTGGATGTCGCTCTACGCATACGGCAGCAACAAAAACTTCCTGAACGCAACCAGTTTGACGAGGTAACCTAATGATATTCGTCCTAATAAAAGAGTTTATCTTTATCATGCGTGTGTCTTACAGCACTACATTTCACCAACTATTGAGGAGATTTTCCGGTTTTTATACAATTCCACCCTCTACTTGTAGGGGTCGCCCGACAAAACCTCGCTATTTCCATCAAGTTATCGGTCTGTTGTTATGCTTTTACGTGGGGTCCATGGAGAACAGCACCGTTTGCATGCTACTTGGGTTCCGCCTGCCGCGCTGTTGAGAACGCTGTGCAAGGCCGAGGACGCCATGTCACGCGCGCTACGAGGGTACGCCCGCACAAATCTCATTTCCGTCCCCATCACAGCAGGCAAAGTTAGCCAAGCTGGTCGAGTCTCGAGAGCCGCTATTAGAGCACACGTTTGGCTTCATTGACGGAAAGAACCTTCGAGTGAGTTATGGCTTTAGGTTGTATTTAATGTTACCCTCTATGCTAACTTTTATCCGAATATTGTGTTGGTGATGCAGCCGTCCAACGCGGATTTGAAAACGCTATGTACAACGGGTGGTTGCACTCCGTGTTCGTGACGGGTACTATTTGTTTCGCTGCAGACTCTATGTACAACGGGTGGTTGCACTCCGTGTTCGTGACGGGTACTATTTGTTTCGCTGCAGACGAATGCATAATCTGGTGTAAGCACAACTGCCCGGGTCGTGGAACGACTCAGACACTTCGTTGAGTTTCCGGATGAAGCTGTTGAACTCAACAGTTTGCCCCGACTCTAGGATGAACGTAGTCACGGATTCTGCTTTTCCGTGCTCTAAGACATGAATGGGCGTATACTAACGCCTTTGAAAGACGGAGACCTGGACAAGATAATGTCTCACTCTGCAGCGCTGCAAGGACGTTAAACAATGCCATTACTTCGATCCGGCAGGCTGCGGAGTGGGGAATGGGGAGCATACAGAAAGTTTACCATCGTCTGAATATACCGCTTCCATACAACCCCGAGATTCGCGGTGTTGGACTGAATAATATTTTGCGGATTGCAAACTTTCGCTTGTGAACTGTTGGGATCTCTCAAATTCGCACCACTTTTAGTGGGGAACATGAAATACCAGTTGCAATGTAGATATAGCTTATAATTTTCATAATATTTGAACCTAATCACGAATATGAGGTTTCCTCTATATACATTTTGCCTGTAATCTGAATTTGGAGAGATTACTTCGTCATTAGGAAATTGCTGCGAGCGGGAGCTTTTACAGAAGCGCTTACAGATATTTTAAACGTGTATAATGACTGCATGTGTGATAGGAAAAATATCACATAATTTCACGCAATTTGATTGGCTGACCGGTAAGATTATCAGAAAGTGGGATATATTTATTGCTTGTTGGCGCTCGCTGACAAGTGGTGTTGCGTCCGCTGGTATTTGCACAGTTGATTGTAAATTGTACTGCAGGATACTTCCTCTGATCGCTTAGGAGTGTTCGCGTATCGCTGGGAGATCAGTGTTTTAAAGACTAAACCGAACACTTTATCCACAGTGGCTAGCTGCTGCGAAAATATGTTGGTCACTCCTTCTGGCAAGAAACCAGTTCCCTTGACGATATGAACGATATGCTCCATCACCTTTCGGGCGCGTCTGTGCCGCATCGGTGTTTTGGTTTAATATCGTGTTGCTTGCTGAGCAGTTTATACGGTCGTATTCCGGTGTCTTTATCGCCAAAAAAACATAAATTCCACAGTTGTTTTACATTCGTACAAGCAGGAAATTCCCACTCTAGTGGTGCAGCATGGCAAAGTTGGCCATCTCCCCAAGCTCATGTTCGCCAATCAGGTTGTCTCGTCTCAACTGATACAGCAGCGCCACCATCTTGAGGTAACTGAATTGCACTGATTGCATCTCGAAATTCCGCTGCCAGGTCAGCTCGAAGACTGGTTAGGTTGCGAAGAGACAGAGGAGCGACCCCGGTCACAGTAAAATGTTGCTGCAACTAGGTAACAACTTTTGCAGCAATACAGAGGAGCGACCCCGGTCACAGTAAAATGTTGCTGCAACTAGGTAACAACTTTTGCAGCAACGTTATTCGGTAGTGTGGTGGTCACGTCAGTTTTGAGCTGATCAATCCCTTTGTTTAGATTGGTTAACTCCTGACGAAGGTCGTTCACCTCTTTGCAATGGAAATGTATGAGTTGCTTTCATTCCACAAACTGACGATAATAGCCTATTGTCAGAACCGTGGAACCCCGTTGTTGGTTCAATAGGGGGTTTGCTGAGAAAACTCTCGTTTATAAAATGGGATGGCTAGAACTTAGCATGTCCCGTAAAAAGAGTTCGTTATGAATTATTGAAGTCAAAAAGGAAACGCCGATCTTATCCCACGTGAATAATAACCAAAACCACTCACAAGACTTTCCCAGTATTCATCAGTCATGATCGCTAATATTGCTGGTGGAAAGTGCGGTGGTTATACTCCAAACCGCTCGGAATTTAATGGCAGCCCCGAATCATTCTACCACAGTTGATCCGCCCCCTCCCGCGAAATGAATGTACCGTTCTTTAAGTTTGCCGATCGCCCGACCACCATGAAGCCGTACACTCAGAATCGTGGCGGGTATACAAACCTAGTGAAGCATGTGAAGGCGGCTCACCGTGACTACAAGACCATAGCCATGGCTGCCCATCATGCATCCAGTTACTTCCTGCTGCGCCTGTCAAATGAGCGATCAAAAGACCTTTACGCCTGGCTTAAATGGATCATAAATTAAAAAAAATAAGTAGGAATACTTTTAAATGCCAAAAGGAACAGAACTTACTGCCTGTTCCAGCAATGTTTGGTAGCTGGAACTCCCGCTAAAGTCAAAGTGTATTGTGACTTAGAAGCAAAGTTGCAAAGTGAGCTTGTCTAACTACTTCGGCAGGTTGCTTCCTCCTGCCATCGCGGCAGTCCAGCGAAAACCAACCCTGAGTATTGTATACTTAAGTAATCAAGCGAGTCCATAATTCCTTAATCCTTGATTCTATAGCATGTGTTGTATCTGGAGTCCATGGGTCCTTGCGCCATAATGCTAGTTTATCTAGGTTGTATGGCTGCGAGTTGAAGCTGCTGATTATAAATGTAGCCATGCCATTATCACACCGCCCCCCAAGCACTTCAACCGTCGCATGTCGCAGACGTTCCACATTTGGGTAGAGTCAGTACATAAACTTAAACGTGTTGCAGTGTTACCGGTTTCCATTTCAGCAAATCTCAAAGTCCAACTTCAGCCAATCACAGACCAACAAAACGATTTTGAGCCAATCAAAACTAGTCGCGGCGTGAAAGCTGAATAAATTATTCAATATTGGTCCTTCTATTCTGCAATTTGGACTGCACTTGTAAAACAATTCGTTCTACGGTTTATCCCAGTTCGTCACCAAACCAATGTAAATTATACACCCAATTTAAGTCGATCATCGGTTTTGAAAGGAATGCATCATAACTCGAGCCCTGTTTCACTTCGAGCGCTGCTGCTGCTTGGGAACGACAGCAGTGATCACGGCACGCAAGAAACGTCGTCACTTGCGCTGTTGGCGTAGGTTAACAGCCGCTCATTGTTTTCAGGTGCTCCCAGGAGTCCTCGATCACTTCGAGACCTAACCACTTGACTTTGACCTCATACGCCTTCATGTCTGCATTCATTCTGTGATCCACAATCGTTTCTACAACCAGCAGTGTGCCTTGGGGAGCGATGTGATAAGCAAATTCTATGTTGCATCAAGCGAACTGTCAGCATACAGTTTAAGGCGAGATGGGTGCACATCCTTTGTGCTGCCAGTAATCGAATGTTTCACTGTGAAGTAGTAGTCTGCACTACCAATCACACGATACGGTCCAACTCACATCACTGAAGCTTGTTGGCGTGCAACTTTTCGTCGACCCGTGAGCGTGGCATGTAGTCGCCGACCGAAAAATTCACGGCTCTCTCATGATGTGGTCGTGCTCGGTATCTTTGGGCCTGTCGAAGGCGCTCATCTTTGACAGCTTTAGCATAACTAATGACCCTGAGCGCATCGATGCTTTAAGGTCGATTCCTTAAAGCATCGATGCGCTCCGGGTCATAACCAATACCATCCTTGTTAATAATGCGACTGCACCACCGAACTTCAGTAAGAAAACCGAACACTTCTTTGGGTTTAAAATAAATCCGTATTCGTCGAATTTGTGTAGTACAGCGTCAATTACTTCGAGCAGTTCGTTCGCGGTTTCTCCGTAAACAAGAAGATCGTCAATCTATACAATGACGCATTTTTCAATTAAGTCGCCAAGAACCATGTGTACAGTTGACTGAAAATACAAAGCCACGTCCGTACTGCCCTGCACCACTTGCGTTGGAGTGAAAACTCCCATGTCTGTCATATAGGAAATATATTCTCGACAATATATGTGCAGTGGAAGCTGCCAAAATCCTTTTAAAAACTCAAATATGGCGAAGAACATCTTGCCACGGCAGTGCTCTAAAGCCACTTCAATACTGGACATAACACCAGCTATTGGCTCCGTGAGTGAGTTCGTAGGTCGAAAATCCACCGTTTGCCGATATTCATTCGTACCCGGCTTTTTCACCGGTAAAGCAGGACAGCACCACCGGCTCTGGCGGGTGGTCGTATACCCATCTCAAATCTACTAGCTTTTTGTTACAAGTTTTCAGAAAACCCGACTTCTCGGGACTATATTGGCGTATTTTGCATCGGTCCGGAGTGGTATTGGTTTTTTAATCGAATTTCAAGCGGCGGTACTCGAGCAGGAGGTTCATTTCCTACCTGCAGTCGCCAGCCACCAAACCGATGTAAAATTGTATGCAATCGGCTAGTGAGATAGTCGTCAATAACATCATGTTCAATTGCATCACGAACCAAAGCATCCACCACACCCATCACCACATCTTGAGCGACTGGCGTGCAGCTTGGCATGCCTGCTGGTTCGTGAATCATCTGCATATGAAGCGAGATCCTAAAGCTGCCTATCGACGTCAATACATAATTCTGCTAGCAAAGTCTTGCCCACCCAAAACTCATCTTCGTCAGTCTCGACAATAAGACAACGTTTCAAATCCTGGCATCCTACTGGTCCAGCTGCTGTATTCAGCATCAAACTCACATCAATTGCAATATTTGATGTAAGTAAAGCACCTTCAACAGCTCGTGATTCTAATGGCTCGCTTAATTGTACGAGCTGGACCGTCTCATTGATCGACAGAGTTCGTCTGCGTGACGTCTCGACACGATGTTATAGTCTAATCCACTATCCGCATGGTATGGCAGTTCGAAATGCGTGACGTCTCGACACGATGTTATAGTCTAATCCACTATCCGCATGGTATGGCAGTTCGAAAATCCCATTCAAAAGCACTGTTGGTCTGTTATCGGTGTCGTCAGTCGTGACAGGCTCTATACGTTTAGCAAAGAAAATGTTTTGACGCTTGTCTAACTGTCCCCTTTTGTTGCTTTGCGTTCGGCAAGCAAAGCTTCTTTTCCAGCCTCGTCCAGTTCCGGACATTGGCTGAGCCAGTGGTCCTTACCATATTTGAAGCATCCCGCTTTTGGTTTGCTTTTCGCTGCAGGCAACACTGCTGGCAACAGTTTCTTAGGTGTCACAACGCGACGCTGAATAAAATTGCTGCGTGCAATTTTCCCAGGATTTGGGCGTGTAACTCCAAATTGTTGCTTCCCATATTGAGTTCGACTGAACTTTTGGCTGGTGTCACGCATTTATCGTTTCCGCTTAGATAGCAACTGAAACACATTTTCCTGCTCTAGAGTCTTCTCCTTGACGAGAAGATATAGTTGCTCGTCCGACTTCGACGCAGAGTCAGCTAGACGCTGATGTTCGTCAATAGCTTCTCGCAAAGTCGTGGGCTAAAGATGTTTCTTGAGGATTTTGCACTTCTCTTTGGCACCGATTAAGGTAGAAAAAGTGCTCTGCAAGCTATGTTCTAAAATAATTTCATCGCACCTCATGAAATATTTTACCACACGAGCCTTGACATCTTGCTCTTGAAGATCAACCTTTAATCCATTCTTAAATAGATAATTGATATCCACAATTGCATCGTTCATCACATTTCCTATGATTTTGTCCAATTCCGAGACAATCCGAGACTCGGTGACAGCTTCAACGTTGATTTCCCACTCAAATTTGCATAGCCACTCCAGTAAGCGACTATCAAATGAGTTTTTAACACTCCGTAGAGCCTTAGTTAAATTTTCGCCCGTCGTACTACAGCGCGCATCCACTGCATCCTCGTATTCACACCTTGCATGCTTCCACTTAACGAGCGCGGGTTGCGAGATATCCTTCACCAGCGGTGGCACCAACGACGATGAAGTCACCAAGATTGCACTTTTTTTTTTGATGATGGGTTTTCATGACTTGCCGATGTACGGCTTAAGTCCGACGCCGAACTGATCGATTCGACGCAGTAGCTGTCTTGGCCACGAGTCGAATGTCCACTGCGACTTTGCATTGTTAACGCAATCGCTAAAGTGTAACTATGTGGCGTGTTACAACAATGTTTGGGAGCTCGAACTCCCGCTAAAGTCAAAGTGTATTGTGACTTAGAAGCAAAGTTGCAAAGTGAGCTTGTCTAACTACTTCGGCAGGTTGCTTCCTCCTGCCATCGCGACACTGCAAGGGAAGCCAACCCTGAGTATTGTATACTTAAGTAATCAAGCGAGTCCATGATTCCTTAATCCTTGATTCTATAGCATGTGTTGTATCTGGAGCCCATGGGTCGTTGCGCCATAATGCTAGTTTATCTAGGTTGTATGGTTGCGAGTTGAAGCTGCTGATTATAAATGTAGCCCTACCATCACACTGCCAGGTCTCATTTTTTCCCGATACTGATAAAATATTCAATACCGTCGATCCCTGCAGCACCCCCGCAGTATTAAAAAGTGTTGCAAGCGGGTTTACTATCGGTATGCTGCGTCATACAAACAACAAGTCAAGCTCCACAAAAATGGTTTGTGCGGATTGCGACTTTGTAAACAACTCTTTACTCTCATGCACTCGACATACATACAACAGTCGCTAGCAAATATTGAAATAATGTTAGTATGTTTCGTGAAGAAGCCGTACACATTCAAGTCTAGGCCTCTTGTCTATCAAATTCCAAGTTTCAGGCAAGCTTAAAATTTGGACTGAGATTTTCGGACAGCATAGAAGGTGCTTTTGATCTTGTATCGGCAGTGTATGTAAAATGAAAATGACAACTTTGTACCGGTACGTAGCTGCTCCGCTGGGAGTGAATATTATTGTGTAACCCATCGCGGACTGAATCAGTACGCCAGCTTGATATTTGCCAGGTTGGCGGTGCCCGCCCAGTTCCGACAATCCAGCTCCAGCACCGGGTCGCGTAACGGCGACGCACCACTATCAACATACGTTCTGTGTAGCCGAAACAAAACTTGTGACCCAAATATCGTATTATAATTGAATCGTGAATGTTCAATAATCCATATTGTAGAGGGACAATACAGTAATAACGGGATTCAAGTTACTTTTCCAAAGGCCTGGTATTAGCCTATGATTTGTCTGTGACCATCTGGTCTACTAAGTTTGAACCAAAACCAATTGCTTCCTCTATCCGGAAATATAGGGCCACGCCCATACTTAAGCGTTTCAAGACATGCCGAGGAAGAGTAGGCGCAACGCACAGATCGGCAGGCTGGCCGAGGCCAAGGGCTCTAGCGCGCCACGTGTCTAGCAGCAAGTACGCCATGTGGACCTGGCGGAACTCGCTGAGGCTGTGCACTGGCGCCCCCCCCCGTCAATCAAAATGGCGCACGTCCTGGCGGAACTCGCTGAGGCTGTGCACTGGCGCCCCCCCCCGTCAATCAAAATGGCGCACGACAGCACATCATCCGGCAGTGACGGGTCCGACTTCGAGGGTCCTCACTTGTGTAAGGTGGAGTATATTTATGCAAAGAAAACCAACATCGCTGGGGACGCCTACTACTTCGTAGGTCGGGTTGGGTTCCCACGGCCTACATGGCAGCCAGCAGTCGACTTGCCTGAAGACATCATCGACGTATTCGAGCGTGAGGTGTGGCCCGTCGATCAGCGAGTCTATATTCTTACTGGACTACCTACCGGGACACATGGAAGAGGAAGAACAGGTAGACGATCATAAATAATATATAAATTGCGGCAATATTTATTATTGCTATCGCACAAATTGCAGTTTTTATTACTGAGTTGAAAGCCCTCCAATACAATATGATACTGTATTGGCGGACCTCTGATGCAGGTAGTGACGCAGAGAGATGGAGAACTTACGACGATTTCGACTACGACTTTCCAAGCTTTTACAGAAGCACTGTACGACAATTGTGAAAGTGATGATGACGTTGGGAGGATGTTAGAGGAAGACAGTGAACGCGAGTTTATGGCTCTTCCAAATGAGGAGAGCTGTCATCGCTGTCGAGCTTCCAAGAAGGCAATGATATCCGAAATCTACAGAAAGGGGTAGTTCGTTCTCTACAACATGAACCCACAGACGAACGGAGTGCGGGTATGAGCCACTCGCGAGCGTCGAGCGATTTGTTTGTACAACTAAAGAAAGGCTACCCGGGTACTGTAGCTTGGACACAAGGCTCTAGACAACGCCGATACTTGAAGCGAGGCGAGGAAGGAGACTTGTGGGTTTGAAGGAAGATTTGGAAGTGATTGATTTATCGGAACTTTACGAAAGACTATCCAGGATGCATCCAATCACATGGTGCATCCAATCATCCTAACTTCAACTCGTCTAATCACCTTAGCTTCAACTCGTCTAATCAACTTACTCGTTCAACCATCGTACTGTCGCATTGGTCCGGTTCGGTTAACCGGTACCCTGCAACACGCCCCCTCAATGCGAACACGTATGAATGCCGAGTGCTGCCGTTAACTCCTTGTGGCGCGGTTCAGCAAGTCCCTTCGTCATGATGTCAGCCAGCATGGCCGCATTTTCGCGATACTCGACGATCACTTCACCGCGTTTCACCTCGTCGCGGATGTGATGGTACTTGATATCGATGTGCTTCGCACGACCATGGTTTACTGGATTCTTCGTCATCTTGATACACGACTGATGTCTTCGAAAATCTTCAGCTCAGGCGTCACTTCTCCTACAGCGACTAGGATTTCGCACAGCAACTTGTGTACTCATTTGCCTTCTTGAATAGCCAGGCTTAGGGCGATGTATCAGCCTTGCTTATCGACAGGGATACGCTCGACTGTTTCTTGGATCCCCATACGATTGGTCTACCAGCTACTTGGAACAGATACCCTGAAGTTGACTTGCGATCATGGAGACATCCAGCCCAGTCGGCATCCGAAAAACCTTGGAAGTCAATGTCCTTGCCCGGTGTAAAACGTATCCCATGAGACTTGGTTCTTTGAAGGTAGCGAAAAATGCGTTTGACTGCAATCCAGTGGTCGATCTGTGGATTCTTCATGAAGCGTGACACGTAGCCGACAACAAAAGCAATGTCCGGACGAGTCGATGTCATGAAGTGCATCAGGGCTCCAACAGCTTCGCGAAATGGCGCATCCAGTTTGGTCGTGGCGTCGTTAGAAACTAGTTTCATGCTGACATAATTGGACTTGCAGCTGCTTTGCAGTCTTGCATACCAAAGCGTTCCAGGATGTCATTGGTCTACCTTGCTACCGTCTTACCCCGCATATTGCGCATAAGCGCACAAATCGAATACAGCGCTCACTGAGCGTTATATTCGTTTTGACCACCTAGGCTCTAATCTACGAACAAAGCCTTAAACTCTGAAAGGTCGCCAACCAAACCCCGTTAGCAAATATATTCATAGGTTAATGGAATAAATAAATGTCATAAAGCCGTCGTTCGAAATGTGCTGACGGCTCAACCGGTGTGATCATGAGCTGGCGTACTGCCGGTCCATGGATCAATCCCCGGTCGTGTCAATTGAGGGCCCGTTATGGGAAGAGGGTTGTCGCGAGTTATAAATAGACTCGTTAATGCTCCGCACAAAAAGGTATGTAAAGCTTAAAATTCTGACTTTTGAATGTAACCGAAAACTGACTTGTTGTTTTTAGTTGGTAAAATGCTCCTACACGTATGTGTCTACCTACAGCAAGTAGCCATTGACCTCAACAGCAAAATAACCGCCACCACGGACAAGCGTGATATTCTTGGTGGCATTCTCTACGATGTAGGTAAAGCTGGAAATCAGGCGGCTAGCATCGTCGACAGTCTTTAGAGTTATGTTCCACTGATGCATTTTTGATGAGGCAAAAATCTCAAGCTCACCCGGTGCTGTGTCGCCTGCTCTAACTGAGTTCAAATAAGCTTCGTCTAGAAGCCCTTCCAAGTCCTCCAGATTTGACATGTACTTCGTCAGTGCCGAGACATACTCGTGAACAGACACGTCAAGGTCGTAAGACAAACAGCTAAACAAACTTCTCTTCTCGTTGTCTGGTATGTACCAGCCGGGGGCAGAGACGTGAATCAACTCTCGCTCGTCGTCTTGGTTGGTCAAATGCTGGTAGGCAGCATGCCACGCCTGCAGGTCGAAGTCAGGACAAAGTACTGCCTTCAGTGGCGCGTGCAATCTGTCCATGACAAAATCTTCCTTCGCAACCAAGCCGCACAACCTGAACGCTTTCTTGATGTCGTCCGCCGTCTTTGAGGCGATCAAGACCCCGCTTAGGTGACATGTTGTTTTTAAACCTAAAACGGACCTAAAATTATGTTATATCTGAGTTTGTTTAGGTCTTTTAGGTCACTTTTAGGTTAAAAAAATCGCCCTTATATTTTTGCACAACCTCATTAATGGGCAAAGCGTACGACGGCAAGAAGCGCTGGAATGAGACCATCCTGGCGACGACGGCGTTTAATGGGCAAAGCGTACGACGGCAAGAAGCGCTGGAATGAGACCATCCTGGCGACGACGGCGCGCTCCGCTGCGGCTGGAGGGCGGAATAAGGCTGCGAAGAAGCGTCTGTCAGGTGCGTTATTGCCAGTTTCCTTGTCGGTCTGAGCTTCTGGCACTCACTAGAGGGTACCCACCACAGCATTACATGCTGACCATTTTTCATTCTAAACGCGTTTTTCACGGCTTCAACAGGTCGAACACATAAGTTGAGTGCTGCAATGCGACGCGTAGATGACGACACGAGAAATGAAGTGCATAACGCGTGGCTGGACGCTCTAGAAGCTGATAATTTTGGAGAAGATGCGGACGAAGGGGATGGAACTCAAGACGGGGACGAAGCTTACGTAGATGAGGAGGATGGAACCGCTGAAGCTGCTAAATCAGGCAGTGAAGTAGTTAGGAAGAAGAGGAGAGTTGTGGTCGTGAGCAAGAAGAAGTGGAAGGTCAAGAGTTTGGCTCAGCTCGTTTTTGAAGAACTAGGCAATGGGGAACATACAGAGGGGCCAAATTACTATACGGCGGCCGTGGCACCAGCCGCACTCCCGCCACGAAGGTTTGCTGTGTGTGTGGTTATTGTGCACACTACAATTGTCGGAGGTGTGGGTCCAAGTATTGTAGTGTGGGCTGTGGAGATCAGCATAAAAGCGGGTGCATGAAGTTCGGGCTGTGAAGATTTTGATGACAGAGCAGCAACAGTTTGAATACTCAAGAAATGTTTCAGTATGACTAACGAATAATCTGTAGATGTGGATATTGAAAGCTCTTCAATACTTCGAAGTATCAGGTAACGAGTTGCTGTGCGTGACGAGTCGACACCAGACAAAGCGATTACCCCTACTGTAGTGATTTGAAAGCTCGGACGAATCTGGGTTAGTGCATATCCGTATGTGGTTGTACAACAGCATAGGTTGGTGTTGTACATGATACTTTGAAGTACTGCACTTCAGGACTCAGCACGTTTGGCAAAATAACTTAACAATTTGGTGATGGAGACTAAATGTCGCCGCTTGCATTCAATTCATTGTGGATCCATTCGCTCTTAACAATTTGGTGATGGAGACTAAATGTCGCCGCTTGCATTCAATTCATTGTGGATCCATTCGCTCTATTTGGGTTTTGGACTTGACTCTCACTTGACGACCATCAAAACGCTTCTAAAGCGTGGGTACTTTTTCTTGTTGCAAATTCCTTACGTTTGCTTTTGCTTGTCATCACATCCAATTACGAAGTGATGGAGATGACTCCGCCCATCGGCCGTTGCTCATCGACTGTACTGGAGCGACCAGTTGTGATGGAAGACAGGGAGCCTCGGCCGATGCTCTCGGTCTTAAACTCGCCTTCACTGCTCAAGCCATGAACGCTACTTTCCAAGTCGCTGGAGAGCTTGTCAAAGAACGAGAACGAGCTCTTACGGTACGGGATCGACCTGCCGCTGCGGATACTAGCTCGTTCTCCAAATCTGGATGAATCGCTAGAGCTTTCGCTCATACGATTCACCATATCAACCCGTTCACAAGGACTACGTGGGATGCTGCTAGCAATACTGCTCGCGTCACTGGCTTTCCGGTGCATGTACTGTACAACATTTGCACGCTCTCGAATCGATTGGGAAGACTCACGCTTGGGATTCCGGAGTCGCTTTTGCTGCGCGTACCCTTCGTCCACAGGGACTGATACGATTCGGCGAATGAGAGGTGGAGTACAGTCTTCAGCAGCCAAATCCATTGAGCTCGAACGACAGTGTTTCGGAGAGTACAGTAACTCATGCGCTGGTGACCTCTCTAATATCGGCATCGCAGAATCCTGCTCCGATGTGCCGAGTTTCTCGTTCTTGTCGTCGAAGGAGTGATTCGATCCCGTCTCATCTTGTGGATCTTGAGCGAAGGAAGCTGCGTTCGTATAGGAATTCGTACTTCTAGACAGCGTGCTTTGGTCACTAAACCCTCGAGAAGTTCGTCCACTTCCACTTCGAGCAAGCTTTCGCACTTCGTCGAAATCATGCTTCTGGATAGCTCCATTGTAGTCACGCTTGAACGGATGCTGTGGAATCATGGGACATTGGTCAATAGCATCATTTCGAGCCTTTTCAATCGTATTTTGACGCTGTCTTTGCCCCGAAATGCCTGCTGGAGATCGGAATGGGTCCGAATACGAGCGTGAAAGCGAAGGTTCTTCCAGCATTGCGATATTGTCCATGGGCTTACGTAGTTGATCGTTAGATCTCCTTCGATGTCCCAACGTAAATGCATCAATTCCATGATGCTGTGAACTCGTCGGCTGGGGGCCCAGCAACACTGGAGAGGAATCGATAGCGCCGCGTACCCAGTTGGAATCTGAATGTCCATTTCTCATACCGGGAAGCACGCTTTCGGAGCGTTGATTGCGTCGTAAACGCTTCTCTGCCTTTTTCTTTTCCTTTTGAGATTTCATATCCTTGTGCCATTCTTCGAAACGCTGGATCCAAGCTAACGGCGAGCGCCCAATACCTTGTGCATCGTCGTCGTTGTCTTTACTGCATCGGCTATTTGGAGTGGTGCTAGCACCGGTGTTCGGAACTCTCCGCGCATGCATGACAGCTGAGCTTTTAGTTCGCCGTTCGCGTGTTAATCCTGTTCGGAACTCTCCGCGCATGCATGACAGCTGAGCTTTTAGTTCGCCGTTCGCGTGTTAATCCAGCTCCTCTATCACCAACAACCGATACATCTGGAGTATTTTGTCGCTCTGTGAATATTGGGTCGGGCTTTATGCCGCGAGCTTCATTTGCCTGCAAACTGCTAACGGCGAATCCGTCCGTAGAAATACGACGGACGTTTCTCGCTCCCCACTGACGATAACTATCTGCGGAGCCCCAATACTCTTCTTTAATCTGCGCACAACGTTATATCATTCGTCAAGCTTCTGGTTATCACTAGTAGACGAGCAACTGTACTTACTTGAGGTTCCATGCCTTCGTAATACTCTGCAGTGTTGGAGTTGTCTCGTCGGAGAGATTCCATGTATTCTTCGGTAGGATTCCGATCAAAAGTTCTGAGTATCAAGCATAACATTGGTCAGGGTCATCTTCTTGCCACACGTGTACACTTCATATAGCGTCCACGTACTGAGCTAGACGCGGAGGGATCTTGTCGATATGCCGATTGTACACTTCATATAGCGTCCACGTACTGAGCTAGACGCGGAGGGATCTTGTCGATATGCCGAAAGATGCTCTGCTTGTTCTTGCGCCCAAATATACGCAGACGTGGCTCTGTTCTCGATTCCGAGCTTCGACGCCCAGTAGTTGAGCTCCGGTTATCCTCTCCCTCAACCGTAGATGCCACAATACCTGAAGCTAGTTGCAGACGGTGATGTGCTCGAAAGTCTTCGATTCGGCCACGAATTACACAGTCTTGCAGTTTCGAGATTCTCATCAAACCAAGTGCATCAACATTTCCTCGACCAAGCTGTAGGCAGCACAAATGAACCAGATTAGCATAAACATTTACCATTTTTCCTGCTCTTCTCTATCATAAATTACCTCATTAAGGTGATTCGCAATGTCACCGTAGGCGCTACATGCGAGAAGCTCTGTTTTTGCTTGCTGCAGCAATGCTAGAGCTACTCGAAAGAGAATCTAAACTCAACACAAATTTAAACGAATTAGTTGTCGAATGTATCAGCTCCTAATAAAATATAAATGTTGACTAACCTCATCTCCTTGGAGAAACACTGCGTCCCAAATGTGAAAGGTGACTTCACGTACACACGGACTTGCGAAGAGAGTCAAGAACCACTCTGTACATGCAAGAGAAAGCTCCATTCCAGAGCCTCCGAGTTCTGCCAAGTGATCAGAAACCTCAGGATATTGAAGACGCACGAGATCTGCGAAAACGTGTTGATCCACTGCAAGCCCTAGCTGCAAAACAAACCAATTGTTAGCGCGCTGGATTGAAGAGACAACAGCAATCAGCGCCACTTACCATTGTCGTGTAGTAATCATCAGGAACAAGCCGGACAATCGCGGTGAGTAAATAAAACGCTTCTTCCTCGTTGAGATGTTGCAAGCTTCGCGCAACAATATAGTTCAGACCCTGACAATAACCTAAACTTGGGTTGTAGAGCGAATATGCCACCAGAACCCGCCGCATCATCCTTGACTTCTCCTCGGTCCATAGTTCCTTGTCCTCATCGGCAACTGTTCGGTGCAAGTCCACATCAATCTGCCTTGTTGCCTCGGTACTTTCTAGTTCCAAGCCTAGTAATCGTTCATATTGGCCTTTGTGTTTTCGCATCTCCAGTTGAGCACCTGACGCAAGCATCCACAACTTCCCGTGCAATTCCTCTGGCACCAACCCAAAGTCGCGGTCATCATCTCGCATGAGAATAGCTCGTATCCGCTCTTCTGTACGCCAAATTCCATGTGCAATCGGACCTAGTCCGTCCGAAGCTGAAGAATCACCAGCACGATCATTCTCTTGTTTTCGCTCTTGTTGATGCTCATATTCAAACAGTAACCGTTGCCAGCGAGATTGCTGTAGCAAATGCACAGCTTCCGGGCTGAAGAATCACCAGCACGATCATTCTCTTGTTTTCGCTCTTGTTGATGCTCATATTCAAACAGCAACCGTTGCCAGCGAGATTGCTGTAGCAAATGCACAGCTTCCGGAGACTCCAAATCCAGCTCATCGTCGTCTAAATCGTCGTCCTCCACGAAGACTCCGTGCTCCGATAGGGGGGCCCAGTCCTGGGGTAGTCGATTAACACACATAACGAACGTTTAAATCTTGAAAAGATAAAATAGTAACATACTACCTTACAATATAAATACACAAGTAGCTAGCTTACCGTCACGTTAACCATCGAACTGCGTTCATCAATTGAGCGGCGACTGGACAACGACACAGCCACCGCTTGCAGCGCGAGCACATTGCTGTATACTGCACCACAAACAATAAAAAACTATTCAATAATAGACTTTTCAATACTCCACATACAAAAACAATAACCTTTCTCCATATTCGTAAGTTCAAGCAGCTCGGCTGGCTGGAAAAGGTCTTGTCGCGTGACCCCCAGCACTTCACAAGCCCTGAATATTGTAAACAGAGAGCCATAGCCGCGTTAGTGCCATCAGTTCACAACTGGACGACTTAAAATGCTCCATAAACGCACCGAAGATACTCGAGCACGTTGTTGAGTGCGTCCGCGTTGTTTTCGTCCTCCTGGACGCGTCGCACTGGGCTGATCTGACTCTTCATACCTAACGCCCGGTACAGTTTGTTTACGACGTCGCAGAGCAGCTCACCTGAGCGCAAAGCGACCGGTAATTCGTCCAGGAACTTGTCGCCGAGCACCATTTCCATCCAGCGCCGTACGATCTCGCCATCTTTGCTTACGTTGCTCGTGGGCGAGAGCATGACGCCCGTAGCCAGCAACTCGTCCGTCAAGTCCATTTAAGACGCTGATTAAGAGAGGAATTGGGGGGAAGCAGATGGCCAAGCCGCAAACGGACGCTTTAATAGCATACAAAAGGTGCCTCGACACACTTTGCCCCTAAAAGTGCACTTTAGGAAGGGCCCTGCTTTACACTGTATCGCGAACCTTGACTGACTGCCCGAACTGAATACAAACTCCCGAAACGAAACGTCGCTTAGTCTCGTGTAGCACACACTACGACCTAACCACAAGAATGGGCACACGCTTATGGATACATTCGTCACAACTAAAATTGTGGTGCGACTACCAATATATGCTTCTAACTTTCACCACCTACAAAACGATAAGATGCATGCAACAATGCAACCGAGTGGTGATCGATGCTATTAATAGACTGAGAGGGATGGGTCTCCGATTGGTACTTTCACCTAATAGCGACAACGTGTACGTATTATGTAATATAATAACTGTGAATCACTAGCCACTCTATAGTTTTATAGCTCATCACAATGCTAATCCTTTTACCATCACATTGCACAGGGCCTTTCGTGTGTTGTATCCCGTTGCTTCCCTCGTGAACACTTGCAAGTCGCTGAGATTTGTTTCAAAGCTAAGACAGGATCAGAGTGGACGTACGATTATCCAAAACTTGAATACTGTATCCGGGAACGTTTGCTGCAATTTATAATATACATTGCATATATTACTAAGGCAAAAAAGGAAACACTTAATTTATGCCAAGCAATTACTGTAGTAGGTGTAGAAATTAATACCCGAGATACATGATATACATGTATTACTCGTATGTTGTCACCTATCGCTTTAAGTGCGAATATCATAGGTCTGATCTTAACGACGGGTAGTTTTGGGTGTAGTATTAGATTTAGATTTATTGCAGTTATCAGGCTAACTACTCCCAAAGTCGCGCTCAGCTGCAACTTCGCCTATGGTGGACGTGTTCAAATAAACGCGTCTCCACGATAGTAGCCTATATGCACGTGCACCCTCATCAGATGATGCACCTAATTATACAGTGTCAATATAAATGTAACTTTCCCTATTCAGCCCCTTGCCTCGTTTCTTGATGAAGACTCTGGTGTCTGCCGGTGTGCCACAAGTCGCCTCGCTCACGAACTTGATATTGGCGGTGTTGGAGTCGTCGCGAGGGTGTAGCTTGAGTGCTGCGAGTTCATTGAATTCGTCGTGTTTTGATTCCGAAGTTAACGTCGTTCAGTAGCGAACGTAGTTCTTGTTCTGGAGGTAGTTAGTCATGCTTAGTACACGTAAAATTCCAATATTCACTAGGTGTCGTCCACGTGCGATAGAAAACAGTTTCGTGGAAGCGCTTTGCCGAGCCGTGCGTATAAGATGTTGCACGTGCCCAGGCCATGCTGCGTCATTGTGGGATATCGACGCCATCCCTTCGGCGAGTCATACACTCCTAACTTCAAGCGATCCAGTTGGTGTCGCACTCGCGACCACCACAGGGGTATGCTAGATTCACATGAAAGAGTATTACACCAGTCGAAACTTGGATGACGCAGTACAATGCATTCAGTTTTGACTTCGTTCCATTCTGACAATAACCATTCATCCGAGAAGCTCATCGGTTGAAACGTTACCGCCGCCCAAACCGGCGCCCACTGAGCCAAATAAGCTTGGAAGAATCCAACTTAACTGTTTCGTGCAAACTTAACACCCCCTTCTGCACATTGACGCCAGAGTATACTGGAAGAAGGGAAGTCACAACAATATTTTCTTACTGTGTACGTCGATGATATGTAATTGCTGCTGATCCAAGAGATATCAAGAAGGTAGTGGAGGCTCTCAGCAAGAAGTTTGAGTTAAAGGACTTAGGTCGTGTGAAGCACCAACTGGGAATGGAAATTAACTTCGTGCCGGGCAAGATTTTGTGTATTTCTCAAACTGCTTATGTCGAGCGCATGTTGCAGAAATTTGGGCTAGCTGAGGCTAGTCGGTTCGATCACCGCAAATGCACAATGAGCCAACCCTTCGTTTCGAGACGGGTCCGAAGTTGATTAACGACCCTGCATTACCATTTCGAGAGATGATTGGGTCATCTTTCGAGAAGTCGAGCAGTGAAATGCTGTAGTGACTACGTACATCTACCCGCGTCGACCTCTGTTTCCGTCATTGCAAACGAAATAGCGATGTTGGGCTGTTTCAGCCCTTCTTCTACTCAACTACACTGGTCTGGCGTCGTTTCAGAATGCATCCATGAGTTTTCAGCCTCACCATTAATGTCACCCTGTCTTGCCAGGGGGCGTCCTCCTCTGTCTCGACGCGCATACGCTTCCATCTACCTGCCGACCGCAGGTCTTTTTCTGCTCCATATCTGTTGATCTCCATTCTTCGTATAGTTAATCCTAGTTTAAAATCTTTTTTCTTTTCTTTTTGTTCTGAAGGGTCACCCGCTCCGAGGGACCGCACGGACTTCCACTTGAGCTCTCCGACTCTAATTTTGAAGTTCGGTTGTTTGGTGTAGTAGATAGAGCGTAATTCTGGGCCCGTGGTTGTAGCTGCCACGATAAGAATGAAAGTAGTGGGTGGAAACTTGACCGCGGCTATTCGGTGTCCCATTGCAGAAAGCCCCTTATCCGACGCAACCAAGCTAGTCTCACAATGAAGATGCGCAGCCTAAAGTCGCTTTGTGAGGCTAACGACGCCAATAATGACCTGCTAGCAGAGGGTCTTGCCGTCTGTGTTGCTGCCGTTAATACGACACTGACTCTTCGAAAGAACTTCTCCTCTCGGTACGGCTGGTTGGGAACAAGCACATCACTATTTTAGAGCATCATCAGTGGTAAGTCTTAATCCAAGGTTTAACGGATGCTCACCAAGGCCATTGAGACCTCGATCTGTCAATATGACTTCGAGACATTCTGGTTTCTGCAGCGATAAGCCTTAACCGAGTCTTAACCTATCGTTTTAACCAATCGAATTCCATTCTGAAAGAAGCTTCCTAGTGCGAATGGACGAGCTTTCAGCGAAGGCAGCGAGCGCGGCATTTGCGTTTCTTAACAACGTGGACGACTCTGACGACGAGTCCTTCCGCCAGTACATGCTTTCCGACCCGACTGAAAACGCCAGGTCTAAACACGGTGGATCTACAGACGGAAAACGTGCAGTCAAAGCCAGAGAGAGCGCAGTGGGGGGAGCGACTGCTGGCAGACTACTTTGGGGAGAACCCGACATTCGATCACAGTACGTATTCCGAGTCAGTATTTTTACGTTGATATATCGATGGCTAACTACTACATGCTGGTGTGTTCAGGCGACTTTCGTAGGTGTTTTCGTATGCGCCGATCTCTTTTCGAGATTATTGCTAACGCTGTCGTCGAGGACGAGTACTGTAACTATTTCGTTCAGCGTCCAGACGCTACTGGCCTCCTAGGATTTCTGCCTGAGCAGAAAATTACCTGTGCACTACGGATGCTTGCTTATGGGGTAAGTGCTGACCAGCTCGATGAAATTATTCGGATTGGGGAGTCGACAGCGCTAGAATCGCTGCAGCACTTCTGTAGCAGCATCATTTGCCTGTTTGGGGCTGAGTACTTAAGAAAACCTACTAAATTTGACATCGAGGAGCTGTTAGCGGATAATGCCGAGCGCGGTTTCCCTGGTATGATTGTCAGTTTAGACTGCATGAATTGGACATGGAAACATTGTCTGACCGCCTGGGCTGTTGCATATCGCGGGAAAGAAGGGGCCGCGGCAATTATTTTAGAAGCCGTTGCGTCACGATCACTTTGGATCTGGCACGCTTTCTTTGGAACACCGGGGTCCAACAACGACTTGAATGTTCTTGAGCGGTCACCACTTCTTCATGAGTTAATGAACGGAGAGGAAATACAAGTTGCTTTTCAAGTAAATGGGGCCATTTATAACCGTCCCTACTATTGTGGGTTCTACTCAAAATTTTCATGGGCGGTTGGTTGAATCGCCAGAGCGCAATCGCTCGAGCAATCTCCCAACCGCCAAATAGCATATAATATGCAAAACAATGGTTGTGTGTAGATGGCGGCGCCGGCGTCTCTGGAGCGCGTTAGATTGTCACCGTACCCCGAGCGCCGTCGAAGCCCCATGTCCTATGAGGTTTATGAGCCTGCAACCTCTAATATTTATCGCCTGGTCGTTCAGACACTTTTAAAGGGCTTTGTAGGCGAACGTGATTCTTCCGGTTATGCAGTCCACCCGTTCGTTAGGTATTGCTGCTGGGACAACATTCAGCTTATGCACGATAAGAGCAACACTGACTATCTATGAGTATATAAGTAGTTCTTGCTTCATATGTACGAAGCCAATTGCCGATAGTTTGTGTGGTCTTGTTATAAACGTCTGCTAGGTCATACCGAATATCCAAGATAGTAATACTCATACAAACAGTGGAAACCGGTGTTGGGGTGAGCGTGCTGCGTTGTTGCAACAACTTCCATATCAACGGAGGGTGTAGGGCGGAACTTAATGCGTAGCCACTCCTAGTTACAAACAAAACCAACCACTGAAGCGCTAAACAAGTATTCCGAGAGATGCGGCAAGTTACAGTTTAGATTTTTTTATCCAATGAGAGAAGGCTGGCGATTGTTTGGTCGATTCGACCAATCAACCCAGAAGTATAAAGATAGCCGGAATTCACAATATCTTACGGATGGTATTTATCCTGCTAGGGCGATTTTTCAGAAGAGTATCGGTGATCCAAATACCAAAAAGCGTAAGCTCTTCGCTGCAATGCAAGAGGGGGTACGAAAAGATGTCGAGCGTGCATTTGGAGTATTATTAACAGAGATTTCGAACTCTCGCGCTTCCTTGTAAGCTGTGGAGCCCGACAGCAATGGCTCATGTTATGATAACGTGCATTATTTTGCACAACATGATAATTGAAGATGAGATGGGCGACTGTACGCTTAACCGTAATTACCTGTACGAAGACAAGTAGGCGGGCCCTACACCTCCGATTCCAAGTGATATCTGCTCTGCTGCAACTATGATGCAGGCACTGCGATCCGTGGAAGATGACATTTTGCATTATGAGCTAGAACGAGATCTTACCGAGCCTGTCTGGGGTCTTTTTGGTGACGGGTTTTAAGCGCACACGTAAACACGTGTGTGCTAAACTATAGCTGTATCTTGTATGTCTGCGTTGATTTGTCCACTGTTGTCGTCATTTTCTTGGTTAGTGGGCTGTAAGTCGGCACCGTCGTTTGGCTACTTGCTGTACTGTACATCTGGGAAAGGATTGCCTTCCGTTGCATTGCAAAGTATGCCTTCGACTCGTCACTTTCTGGAGACTGCATGAATATGCTGAAATGTAGTTGCTGTTCCATGATTGACGCTTTTTTTCTGAAGCAGCCACGAAGCGAAGTTGCACATCGTCCAGCAAATTGTTTTTGGTCCGTTGAGCAGAAGCCTTTGCTTCCTTTGACCACCTGGGCGGGTCAAAGGAGGCATATCGGCAACTTTGCGTTTAGAGCCAACTATAGTTGTCAGCTGGCTGACCCACTTGGGCTTTTTTCGCAGCTCCTTCCACGCCGCTAGAAACTCAAACTGATGTTTGTGTCGCTCGGTATATACTTCGATTGCAGAGCTAATATACTTCTCCTCGTTCCAGCCGGGCCGCTCCCTGATCTTCAACTTAGCATACATGCCCTCAAGTTTGATTAACTCGGGCTGCAGCTTATTCCATCTACCCGAGACGGCGGGCGATCATCCATATCGGGACTTTTGCGTTGAAACCAGTTCTGGTAGATCCTGGCATAAAACGTGGCCTTCTTTGACCTACTCCTCGTATCGGGTCTTGTGACGTGTCCAGCCATGCCTTGCATAGAAGGATGGTTTCGTCGGCGCTCCAGTCTGGACCCTTCCCCATGGAGTCGCGATCTTCTTTCAGTTTAAGTGTGTACACCACATAAGTCATTAAATTCCACGTCTTAAATTACGACTCGAGACCTCGTCGATAGGACCTCCTGAAGTTAAAACTTGCTTTACGACCTACCGCTGGAAGCGTAAAACTTTATTCAGAGTCCTATTGTGTTAGTTTTGCGATAAAACTGCCTTTAAGGCTTGCCGCTGGAGATGCTCTTACGACTCGAAAGCGTTTTGGACGCTATTACCCGATAGACGAGGCGGCTTTTGAGCAGTCGTGGAGATGATCCGGCCGCGTCTTTTCGCTGATGGGCACATGTCCATTGTTCGCACTGGGAAAGCTCTAATTCCCCCGGAGGTAACCCTCCATTTCACGCTGCGTTGGCTGGTAGGAGGCTCCTACTTGGATGTGTGTGGTAGCGGGCTCATCAGCGTCCCCTCCTTTTATCAATACATTCACAAAGGCTTGTTCGCGATATTTAGTTGCCCCGAGCTGGATTATTAGCTGCTGATAACCAAAAGCGATATTGAGAAGGCCGCGATCTCATTTACGACTCGCAGCACGGAAGGGGCTATGTGGGTGCTTAGATGGCATGTCGGTATGGATCACGACGACAAGCTGAAATGAAACACGCAATATACGTTCTTTCTTTTCAGGGCATTACCAATCCATGGGATGTTATATCCAAGCCGTATTTAATTATAGAAGACGGTTTATCATCTTCTCCACAGCGGACCCGGGTGGATTGAGTGATACCGTGCTCTGCGGCGTACATCATTAGCCAATTACATAGAGGAACTTCCAACAGGGCGTTACATTCTCGGTGATGGGTGTACGTGCCAACGGAGCACCTGGTGACTCAGTTCTCAACGAGCGGTCCCTGCGGATGATGGTTACATTGTTTTACTTGAGCCATCTCCGCATCAAAATTGAGCAGGCTTTTGGTTCATGACTAGCGATGGTTTGGACGATTATCCGAGAACCGTCGTAACCAATTCGGAGACTTATTACGAATTCAGGAGAAGTGACAGACGTTCTAATAATGATGTTTCAACACTATTTTTACTTTTTCTGAATGCACAACGGACGAACATTTTTACTCCGCGGCCGAAAGCGTTCCTGCTGCAAGCTTGCGGCACCAGGGAACCTGTCTCTGCTTTCAGAGCTCGAAGAAGCGGCGACACACACTATAAAGCTGGTCGGCTCATCACTTGATTGCATTGTCGTTCCGACGCTTTATCGAAAATTGCTGGTAAACGATAAGTAATTCGTGCTCTTAGGCATTCCCACGATGTCGGAGCCCTCTGTGTTGGACATCTCCTCCAAACTGTCATTGTTCTCTGTAGCCATGGTGCTTCCAGCGCCAGAACCAAGAATTTCATCAAGATTTTCCCAGTCGATATCATCCTCTGCTTCTGGATACGACTGGACTCTTGCTAAGTCAAACGTGCTTTTAGGACGCACATCGACATTGTCCTGACACGGGTAGTGGTTGACGTAGATGAACTTCAGCATTCCCACCTTGGCTGTTTTGAGACGATTTCTCAGTTTCGAGTGGATGGGGTCCATAATGCTCCACGCCTGCTCGCTTGCCGTAGAAGATGCAGGAACGCTGAACACGAGATGAGCTAGCTCTCCCAGGAGGCGATAACGCTTCTTGTGCTGCCTCCACCAGTTTCGAGGGGTTGGGCCGATGGCTGTGCTCTATTCTCGCTTGTCCAGCCCCGTTTTTCAGCTGCAAACGCGTATACTCGGTGTTCAGTTCTGCTCGAGAAGCGCACAGCTCGACAAACATTCTAGTTCTCTCTGCAAAAATCGCATCCGTCATTATTACTGTTGAGTTCGTCGTCTCCGTTTTCTTTCTCCGGGTCGAACAGGAAGTAGTCCAAGTATGTGAGCGGATCGAGAAGGAACGCGATACCGATAGCGTCTGTATGCACAAACTCCCACCGCGCTTCAATTGCAGACTTGAACGACTCCTGTAAACCTTCCGGCATTCCATCCTGCTCACTTGTGTAGGCATCATGTTTCATCAACTATGCAAAACTTTCATATATACGAGACATTGGACATTATCGGACTCGAGTTCTCGTGGAGATGCTATAATCGGGTCAAGCAAGATCACGACTCGCTCCAGGTTTGTCCAAAACGTGATACCGCGGATAAATCGCTGGAGTTTCTTGATCTTGGCACGTTTATCACCGTTCGGGGTAATTCGGACAAGCAGGCCAGCAAACTGTGGGTCTCCAAACAAATTTCTTAGGACCGACTTGTTTTGAATCACCCTTGAGAGGCATTCATGCGTAGAGTACCACCTTGTCTGTCCACATGTCCGTGACGATAGATAATCCGATGCCTTCTTATTAGGTCGTAAATCTTCTTGCGGTATTCATCGCGCGCACGCTCCAGCAGCGGACCAACCAATATGTGTCAAGACAGAAACTTGACAGACGAATTCAGCAGCAGAAGCACCGCCCTGGAGGAGGGTTGTGTGTTTGGCACGCCAAAACGTGATAACCTCCACCCTAGCAAAACGAGAAAACACCCAAGAATAAACGGACGCCACCAACATTTCAGAACAGAGATGCCATCCGCAATTGCCGGCATGTTATCTTTTGCGTAATAGTCGATGTTGCACACAAAAATTCAGTTATGGTCCGCACCAGCCGAATCATCGACTTCTTCTGCAGCCCCGTCCGGCGGTTTCAGCTTCGTGCTGCGTCCTCTGTGTCCAGAGCGCCGTCCTTCAGCTTCGGTGCAGCCGCCAAGACGACAGAAGGTACTAGTGCTGGTGGATTCAGCTTCGGAGCAGCCAGCGCCACACCCGCAGCTCCCACTCAAGCCATGAGCAGCGCTGCAGTAGCTTCATCCACAGGTTTGGCTTTGAATCAGCTCCAGTTGCTCCAAAAGCTTCCACTTCAGGCTTTTGCAGTTTCTCGTTCGGTGCTAAGACGCCTGCTGCTGAAGACAAACCAGCAGCATCTTCAGATTTCAGCTTTGTGGCTTCTGATGCGCCAGCTGAGGCGAAGAGCGCCGCTCCGGCTACGTCAGGATTCAGTTTTGGTGTCTCTAGTGCACCGACGGAAGCTGCTAAGGCCGCATAGACCAAACCGACAGCTTCAGGCGCCAGTTACAGCAACGGACAAACCACCTACTGAGTATATGGGCAAAACTATCGAGGTATCTTTTGTGTTGGTGGGTGTCATGCCGACTTTAGGGTACCAACGCTCAGCAATCATGGCTTGCACTTCGTTTGTTTCATCAGCCGGGCGGTGTCGACGCCAGTCAGAGACCTGGCTGCGTCTTGGCGCTGGTAACTTAAGCTCGTCAATACCGACTAGGTGGCTTATTAAACTGAACAGTCGAAACGCCGCGGCATGCGGATTCTGCTGGAGAAACCTCTCCATTGTCATCTTCATAGCTCGAGTAACATGCGGTTGGGGAGGTGTGTCTGCACCACAGTCTCTCATCAGATGCCAGCCCAGCTGGTAGATAACTGACGTGGCTCCGCTTTTGCAGGTGTTGATCTTGTATCGACACGTGCAAGCAGTGCCATCTCCGTTCATCTGGCAACGCTTCCGAGCGGCATTCAGTCATTCTCGTTCGCATCGAATATGTCGTTAACGCCAGGTCGAACTCTTCATTCAGCAAATGGTTGATGGTACAGTTCTTAATTTCACTTCGTACTGTAGCGAAGCGAGGTACATTCTCCACCAGGTGTCGATCGAGGTCTCTACTGCTGTGATCCGAGCGCCAGACTTGAGTCCACCCGAATCCACTACCAATTTCTGCTGTGTGACATCCACTCATTCCTCCGTCTTCTGTTCCCGATGACCTTTAATTAGGCAACCCCACGCCTTCAGTATTTATCGACATCGCCATTCCGTGAGACGCCTCCTTCTGGTATTTACTTGTATCGTCCAGGTACCTTCGTCTGAGGGTAAGTTTTGCAGAATGAGTCGTGCCGATTTAGCACAGCAGCTACGGGTGAGGCCGTCGCAGCCAATGGTCACAGCTCACTGTCTCAGTAGAAGGACAAAATTGACTTTTTGACCGAACTTAGTCATCTCTCAGCTGTCGGTACTACAGTAGTAGCGCGGGCTCTGATTCGGGTGTGACACAGGTTCAGAATCAGGTGTGCTCGCAACGCGAGTGTGAGTGGTCACACACCAAATCAGGTGTGGACGCAACGTGCGCGAGGGTGGTCACACACGAAGTCTGTGTTGGTGGTGTGCTATCACTTCGTGGGTGGTTTTTCGTTTGATGAGCGTGCCGGTTGTCACATTTGGGGTGCCACAACACAACACTCGCCCTGGAGGATGGGGACTCAACCAAGATGAACGGCAGCGAGCACACATAGAACATTATTGCTAATGTCATCTCGAACTTCTCCTGATCGTAAGCACCGCCAACCGTGGCCGTAGTAAAAAAAGCTAAGGTGGTGCTGGCTTCAGCAGTGGTACCACGGATGGCGGTGGCAGCGGACAAAACGCAGCTTCACCAATGGAGGCACAAGTGCACATCGAGCCAAGTGTGGCACCAGAATGCAGCTTGGCTGGCTGTTGCGTAGCTCCTCATGGCAGTAGTTGCACTTGGCGTCGGGATGCGGGCCATTGGAGCACTTGGTATAGTGGTTCCAGATTGGACCTTCAGGTCGTCAAGGTCGACGTGGTGCTTTGCGGGACTGCACTTGAGTTCGAGGGGAATCGGATATGCGGGATATCCGCGGCGATCGTCGTAGAGGTGATGGTATAGGAAAAGAAACTTCAATGAATGGTTTCCCTTGATGGGTGAACCCATCTTTCCGCAAGTGGTATTTGAAGAAAATTTGGAGTAATAAAGATAAGTTTGAGTTACTATAAATTATTAGCATTTATTAACGTTGTTAACGGTGTTTACTCGAAGCCACCACTATTCATGACGACTAAGTGGCGGCGGCTTTGGTTCCCCTTCAAGTTAGCCTTCATAATGCTTCTAAGGTCGTGATGGCAATTGTAGGTTACTCAGCTATTATATTAGCCGTCGAAAGTACAAATACGCACAAAAATACACCGAAAGGATGGAGTATCCTGTGTGATTTCTTCCAAGTCAAAGTTGAGTTCTGACTATTCCTGGGGTATCGGTGTACCGCGACCAAATGGTACCGCTTATTCGCGACTATGGACTAATCGGACCACAGTGCAATCTCAAGCGTAAGCGTCGGGGCTAAATGTCTCTATCCTGTTTGTTTCGTTTCTTTGTGAGATATTCAATCTCGCTTTTAAACCCCTGTGCTATATTATCGTCTTCCTCACGACGGACTTGTCGCTGCAGGTCGCGCAGCCGATTGTAGACCAAAAATTATTCCTTCTAGTTGACATGCGTCTCACACGTAGCATTCGCCTGCGTATGTGCCTGAACCAACTCTCGGATAGAGTCAGCGATCTCCGTCCGTTGACGCTTAGCTGTAGGCTCGCCGTCCCTAATCGTGATAGTCTTCGTTGTTAAGAATATCTTTCTTCAAAATCGTACTTTCGAATACCTCAGTGGGTATTGTACTCTCAGAAGTCCTGAAACCAAGCTTTAGAGACTCAAAGAAGGGCCTTGCACTGCGAAAACCTATATCGACATTTCGATAAAATGGGTTTTCGAGCCCGCTGAACCCGAAAATGCGGTCCATTTTTGCTAATTCACAGCCGCTTTTTGCGCTAAAAGCCCGTAAAAATTGATGTGCTGCCTCGTCAAAATGCTCGTCGGGAAGAGTGGCCCTGTTTTACAAAAGCTGAGCTGTATTATTGGTCAACAGAGCCATCACCTGGTTTTCATGGGACAGGCAATTATAATTTGTCAGTCGTCATCTCGCACTGCTGTTTGACAATAAATCAGTCGGATGACAGCTAAAAAAATACTAAGTTGTAAAGGTGGGATCATGTTAGACAATAGGCGTTTTCGTTCTCCTGAACATGGCGATACACCTTGAGCCATTGGGCTTTCACAAGCTTCTAGACCTGTAAGCACTTTATCGACAAGGTCCTTGCCGTTTTCTTGGGCGGGTCCCGTGCTATTCGACCCTTCAAGGTACCCCAAATGAGCTCAATCGGCCGCAAGGTTGGGTGGTACGACGGTGTGAAGAAGACGAGATGACCGTGCCTTATCGCAATTATCGTCACTTGGTAGCATTTGGGAGGGGGGCGATGGAACTCCATTAAGTCAATCAGAGTAGCTATTGTAGCCTTAGAACTGAAAACCGTGCCAGCTAATATAAACGAATAAGAACTAAAATCAGTTTTTGTAAGTAAGAAAAAGAATTTGTAAATCAAAACCAAAACATTAAAACGATGTGTTAGCATATCCAAAAACCAAACCGGAACCAAACCGGATCCAAACCGGATATACGAAACCAAATTACCTTTTGCGCCCACTGGAGGTCGTCAAATGGAGGATTTTGCGTCGGTACCGGAAAGTTAATAGTTTGTATCCATTCCAAAGATCTCTCGACTGCGCGAAAAGAAGCTCGGGCATCCAATACGTTCATCATTATTTGTAGTTGCTCTAGCGTATAATATCCGAGCTCGTCCCAGCGAGCCACATACGGTAATCCTTCCCTTTCTTCGCCAGCCACACGCATCTCTATGTCGCTCAAGGCTGCAGCGCAGCTTTCACGAGGCGGAATCTTATTGGGCTTCGGGAGAGGCTGACCTACGTTCAATCTCTGGACAGTCTGTGAGCCACAAACTTCAACAAGTTGTAAAGGCAACAGTTCGACCTATACATATTTGGTTAGCACATACGACATTAGAATAGTCGTACTACATTGTAAAGGCAACAGTTCGACCTATACATATTTGGTTAGCACATACGACATTAGAATAGTCGTACTACAGGCGTAAAGTAGAGTCTTACCATTTTCGCAGCCAGGGAGTACGAATAACGACAATCCACAATAACTCCAACCTCCTCCAAACTTGGAAGAGTCTTCGTTTTAGAAGATGCCAGTAGCTTGGCTCTTCTCTTAACTTTTTGAAGTGTGTGGACCTTCTGCGCCTTGTTGCTCTTACGGCGGGCAGCTTGGGTCCGTTTTGGTGCAGGAGAAAACTTCATACCGGCTCCTTCATCTGTCACGTGCGAGGACTCTTGGGGGCCGACGGTGTTCGACAAAGTAAGATCCGGTATGTCCGGTACCACTCCACCCGGTATAACCGGTTTCTCTTCAAGTATGTCCGGAACTGTAGACGACGAATCAGGCTCCAGAACTCTACGGATCTTATGTCTATGGTGCTCTCCTTCAAATTTCATAATTTCAACTGCGTCAGCCAATTCTTGCACCTGCCGGCTCTGCAGGACGACTCAATAGTTCGTAGCATTTCCATGGCACATAGAAAATGATCTGCTGTGAGGTCTGACACGAGACCTTGTATCTGTGTGCAAACTGCGCGCACTTCTACATATTTCTCGTCACGCGAACTAGTCCTCTTAACAGACGATCGTCGGTGATTTGTTTGTAGAGATCCTTCAATATCCAAAGCTCCAGTAGAAATATCATTTTCAGCGGCGAAAAGAGACCACCTAGGAGTGTAGAAACGCGGAGGAGGAAGTGAAGATTCATATCCCTTGTTGTGTCGAAAATATACGACATGTCTGCAAGGCAAAAGCATAGTTTTCATAAAAGTGCAGTTGCATTTAAAATCCTGCCACACAGAAAAAATAATGTTAGTATTTGATTAAAAGCAACGGAGATTGCACAAAAGCACGTATATAGCGTACCTTTAGATTTAGAGTGTGCATCCTAGCGTCGGTTCGGTTCGCAGAGGTTAAATATGCCACGTCGCCCGCCATCGTAACGTGATATTTTGTAGATTCATCCACTGCACATCGATATTGGTCTCGAACTAATTTGTAGGCGTGCGTAGACAAAACGCTAGCTAAATTTTTTAATTCTGGATCGGCCATATCTTCCGGTGTGGGTGGTTGTCGTGTTCCTAGACTTCGAAACTCCTTCATGTACGATTCTTGACTCC
>JAIKVB010000115.1:0-42225 GCA_024679045.1 Phytophthora brassicae | reverse complement strand
CTCAAATACCTAATTGTAGCGGCTTTTAATGGTAAAGGAAAGGACACTTCGTTACTACATGTAGCGCACTTCAACTTGGAACCAAAAACGCTTCACTTTTGCTTCACTCCCTGATATCAATTGCATATCGAACATCACAGCGTTATTAATAGCGTCGACTTTTGGGTTGCATTTGCACAGGACGAGGTTGCATAGACGATGAAAATCAGTCGTCCTAAGGTCAGCCATCTGCGCCTGTATTAGCGTTTCAAAAGACCTTTTGCACTCCCTCACCGCAACTCAAACGTCTGGTTGAATAACTCTCTCTCTCACCCGCACGTGCGTCTGGAAAGTTCGCTGACCACGACGTTTTGTATGTAGCCATTCTCATTTCCTTTGGATTCTACATTCCAGTAGCTCATTCTCCTTTTCACCTTACTAGAGGCAAACCAAAAACCTTCAGTCCAACCCTTCGAGTCTACGATGAAGCTTAGTAACATCTTCCTTACTGCCGCCAGCTTCGTCTCCACAGTCTCTGCTGCCACCTCAAGCTCTGGATCTGCAGCTACCGTCACGTCTAGTTCTGCTACTTCAACGGCTTCTTCTGCTGCTACTTCGACTGGATCCAGCACTAGCACGTCCCCAGTCTCTGGTGAAGATGTTTTTGCGAATCTTAAGACTACGGAGTACTCATCCGACAAGTACCACATGCCAGCAGTTCGTGCTGTTCACGCTCGTGTGCAAAGCGACTCTCCGATCCTTGTGGACGGTGTTTTCGTCTCGAGCTTCGGTGGTGGAGAACTTGAAGCTGGGTACTTAAGTGCTATGGATTCGGTCAATACAGCGTCAGTAGAAGGTGCTCTCATGTATGTACAAGCGGAAGGTATCGATGTAAACGTCCGTGCTGAAGAAGAGCGCTGTGAGCGCAAATCTGGCATGGCAAACGTCGTTTTCTACGAAATTATCATCGTCCAGACGAATGAAACTCTTGCGCAATTCCAGGAGACGTGGGGAAAGACACCAGAGTATGGTCCGATGCTTCCAATGGATGGAGGTCGTTGTACTCCTCTAGAAGGTGACGACGAGTTCCCTCCTGGTTGTTTGCAGTTCAATGGAGATCAAGACCAGCCTAATATCGGTCCATTTGTTGGTGGAGGCATCAAGGACGACGATGTACGAGCTCCGTATCCTGGTAATTACTGGTTCTCTTTCCCAGGTTCTTGTCCATTGCAACCATGGGGTGATAACAAGACTGACGAGTGTCGTGAAAGCACTCGCAAGGGTCTTTGTAGCTACGGTCAAGGCCCAGACGGGGTGGAATGTACTTTTGCCTACAACATCCTCGGATGGGTTACTATTGACGATATTGTAGGTATCACCTCTCTTGAGAACCCAGAGACTGGCAACACGTACGCAAACTTCACTGAATGGTGCATGGCTGACGCCAATAACACTGAATTTGCAGCAGATAAAGAGACTGGAGAGATGACGGAAGGTTTGCCGTTCTGGGAAGAGCCACTTAACGAAACGGCTAACGTTGCTCGTTCTGAAGCGATGATTGAAAAGTACATGGAGACGGTATCGAGTGGATCATCTCAGATTGAAGAAAGTCTAGTAAAAGCATTCCGTGCACTTCCCACTCCTGAAGAATTGGAGAAGTTGAACCCTCCGTGTTACCAGACAGTGGAGAAGTGTGGCTCTGGTAATGGATGTAAGCGTGTGGGTTACTCTCAGTTATGTACGGAGTGTGAAGCTGGTGAAGGTTGTGTCACTAGTGGCAGTGGCTTTGAGTACCCAACGCTTGAAAAAGCTTTCACTGAATTGACGGAGGATGAAACGACCACGAAAGTTTCTGGTGACAATAGTACCACTGCTTCTGGCTCCTCGACTGAGTCCGGTTCGAGTGGTTCTAGTGCTGCTGCTCCATTGACTTTCACTATGGCTTCGATTGTACTTGGTCTTATGACGGCGGTGCTTGCTCTGTAAGGTGATTAGAAGATACTTGAGAGAAGCCTCAGCCCGTGTCCATTTTGCTTCGAGCTTTTGACTTCATAATAAAAACTGTTTCTGTTTAAAATATTCTTATGGATATTCAGTACTTTTGGTAGGACCAAAATTTAGAAGGGACTAATACCGGTATTAGGTACGCTGTGAAAAAGAACCTGGGTGCAATACAGCTATCACCCAGTAACATTTGGGTCTTTTATCCCAGCAGCCACCATTACATTGTGAAGATGTTTAGAAATTTATTAGAAATTCAGAATTTCTAATAGAAATTACACAAAATCCGTATCAAACGCAAATTGTCACGTAAAAAAAGCAAATTTGCATCCATTCTTCTCTCACTACTCCTTTCTCTGCTAAAAAAAACCAAAGAAAAGGGTTTCTTCCTCAGCAACAACCGCTCTTGGCTTTACCTGGTTCCACATGAGTTGCTCCTCTCACTCTCAATCCGCTACTTCTGGATGTCGAAGGATTAAACGTTTCCTCGTCCTCCACAATCTGAATAGCTTGGCCTCTTCCTCCGCCTCGACTTCGAGGTGGTTCTTCTGTCACATTTGCGTTTTGCACTTGTTGCACCTGCTTCGTTTTAGCCAATGGGAGCTCTTCTTCTTCGTCATCATCATCTGCAATTAGTGCACTCGTCTTCTTCTTCTTAACCGAAGAGCGACCCAACATGCGACGTGTGAGCTCCACAAAAACGTCCTCCAGTCCACGATTCAGTTTTGCGGACGTGTCAAAATGCGCTGCGCCCACAGATTCCGCATAGCGCTTCGCTTCATCTTCGGGCACTTTGCGGTTGCGGTGCAAATCGCTTTTATTGCCTGCAATGCAAATCGAAATGTCGTCACCCACTATGCGGCGCAATTCGCGCACCCAAGTGCGGACTTTGCGGAATGACTCGGCGTCTGTGATGTCGTAAACAAGTAGCGCCCCATCCGCGTCACGGTAGTAAATGGGTCCCAAAGCATGGAAGCGCTCTTGACCGGCAGTATCCCAGAGCGACAGGGCGACGCGCCGATTGTCCACAAGCAGACGCTTGTCAAGGTACGAAGCTTGCAAAGTGGACACTTGGCGCTCATCGTATTCGCCCTTGATGTAGCGCAAAAGAATGGACGTCTTGCCCACGCGACCTGCAAAAGAGAGAGGGGGTGAGGAGGGGGGAAACAAGACTTTTGCGCAAAACGACCGACGTACCTTCGCCCAATAGGACGACCTTAAACTTCTTCGTAGAGCGCTCACTCATAAGAGAGAGGGGGATTTGCGCAAAACTCGACGCCTTCTTGGTGCTAGCCTCCGAAGGCGAAGACAAGTGTCGCTTCTTTTCCTTCTTTTGAAGCTGCGACATATCTATTGGCTGAAAATATGGATTCTTTTCAACCAATCCGAGCTCTCTATTGCACTGGCGAACTTCAATCACTGTCATTATCCAATATGCTGCGTCGCCAGCAAGTGATTTTCCTTCAGCGTCGCTGGATTTCGACGCCTTCGAAAGGTTTTGATGATCTCTTAGGTAGTCGTTTACGTGCGACAGCTAAGGAATTATCAGTGGAGATGCTGCCAGCTCTTAAGGTTTTGTCTGAGAGTCTGGGGCTGTTGCGTCAGAGCCCGGCGTTGCGTGGCTGGAGCGCAGCCGATTGGCTCGTGGGACTGTCTGTGTTGGCTCAACACAAGACACAACAACGTGCTGCAGGGATGGAAGACAAGACTGACAAGAAACCGCCGGTTATGGACCAGGTACCCGCAGCTAATCACGTAAGAATACGTGTTCTCTTTGCGCTTCTGACTGAGATTCTTCTGTTTTAGGAGCTGGTAAGCAAACTCTTGCGCTATGTGAGAGTGTGTGATGCCGTGTACGCGTCCACCGTTTGGGGATTCTGTGAGGAGGCAGGTGTACCGAGAGACTGCGTCGTACGTGCACACCCAGGGGGTGTCGTGTCCCCTAAGTGCGTCATTCTGACGGACCATGAGCAGCAGGAGATTGTGCTGGTGGTAAGAGGTACCGCGTCACTATTAGACTTTTGTACGGATCTGTGTTTGCATAACGAGACATTTCAAGGCGGACAGGGCCATCGAGGAATGGTACACGCGGCGACGTGGCTGGTGCGACACCTGCGGAAAGATCTACAGCAACTCTCACAGCAGTATCCGGAGTATAAATTGGTGGCGACGGGACACAGTTTGGGGGCGGCAGTGGCTGCACTGAGTGCCATGCAATTACACGAAGAGTTCCCGAACATTCACTGCTACGCGTTTGGAACACCTGCGTGTGTGACAAAGGAATTGGCAACTGATAGCTACGATTTAGTGACGACTGTGGTGAATGGATATGATTGTGTGCCGCGACTGCATCAGCATTCATTACTCAAGTTGCAGGAGGAGATTAGTCGCTTTGACTGGCGAACTGCATTGCGTCGTATGGTGACGGACGAGATCCAGAAGCAGAAAAGTGCGGTAGAAAAGCAGCAACGAGATAAATTGGAGGGTTTGCAGACAGCGCTACGAAAGATGGATGGCTTGCAACTGGAACAGCGGACGCACAATGCGACGGCTAAGCTGGGGGAGGTCACACAGGTAACGAGCTACATCTATTGTTGATACTGAAGTTGTGATTATAATACGAAGTTGCTGTCTTGAATATTGTGCAGCTGGCGTCGAAGAACATTAAGGATTTCGCGAGCGACGTCGACACACTTGTAGCGGACAAATTAGAGGCTGTTTTGAACATTTTCAAGAGTGACAAGCTCTCATCAGAACACGTCATATTCGTTAAGAACCTATTGAAGCTGGAGGATGCCAAGAAAGGTATTTACGTTATTGAATTTCACGGTGTCGTTTGCAGCTTAAATTCTGACGTTGTGATGTGGTAGGTGACTCATTCTGGTGGAAACGTATGGATGAAAGCGTTTTAGCTCTAGAGCGATTGTCAGCAGCCGTGAAAAAGCCTGAAGAGCTGGAGCGCGTATTGGTAGAGCTGAGAGAGGTACTTCATAAGGCATCTGCATCTACGAGGACGTTGCGTAAGGGTGAAAACGGTTCTGGTGAGTGTGATATTGATCCTTCTGAAAGCAGTTTTCTGTATTGGAATCTCAATTTTTTTCGGGTACCTGTAGATGTCACGTCGGAATCTTCTCAGATGCAGCTTTTTCGTTCTCGAATCGACAATATTATCAATACGACGAGGGCGTCGTTTAAAGCACGGGTTAGCAAACAAGTGTACGTATATGTACATTCTGCTTTGCGTTGGTGCTTCTAATCGACTGATACATTTCTTTCTACATGGCAGAACGAAAGTCTCGACTGCAGTGACTTCGAATGTGAAAGACTACGTCGATACCATCAAGGAAGAAACGGAAGCTTTAGGCTCTATTGTCCATGACGAGCTCGACGAAGTTGGAGATATGATTTCAAGGAATTTTCCGTTTGTTGGCAAGCTGAAGACTGAAAACAAGCAACAAGACCAGTTATCTGCAGATGATCCTACTAAGCATGAAGATGACAAAGTGTTTTCTGATGCTAATCCATCAGAACGATTCGAAAAAGAGTCGAGTGAAGAGGCCGATGAGCAATGGGAGACTCGCAGGGAGGAGCAACGCCAGTGGCAAGAGGACAATATGTTACGCGACGACCCGTTATTCCCTCCTGGACGAATTCTCTACTTGGAGCGTGTCATGTCATCACAAGAAGAGGTAGCTGCTGACAATGGTAAAGACAACCAGAAAGTGTCGGAGGTCACTGAGTTCGTGGAAGTTGCAACGGATGAGTTTGGTCGAGTTGTGCTCTCAAACCGTATGCTGCTTGACCACCTGTGCACCGATTACGAGCGAGTTTTGAAGTCAAAAGCAAAGACACTGGAACACAGCCATTCCTCATAGACAAAATTCCAACTACTCCGGATACGAACTCCCACTGTAAGTTGTTCATTCACTTTCGTTACATATATACATAGGTAGACTTATCCTCGTATAGAACTTTTCACTTGCCAAACTGCTTCAAGGTGAGTCCCCCGCACGTTGAGATGCGTCTCTTTCTCCAGTAGGCGACAATGGCGGCAGACTCACACGTACCTCTCGAGATTCGTGCGTGAGGAAGTCGAGCATTGCAGCGCTACGACTGATTACCGAATGCATGATCGCCGCTTGGAGGAACATGTTAAGTGCTTCCTGTCGGTGCTTTGCCACTGGCGCTCGCGTACTCGGAAGAAAAGTTCGCGGTGGTAGTGGCGGAAGTCCATCGAGAGCGTATCCTGCAGTCTCCAGCTTTGCACACAACTCTCGGAACTCGCTAAATCGTCGGAAAACGGTCCATTGGTAAGGACCTCCGTACACTTGAATCTGGAACACGCTGAACGACAGCAATTTGTCCACCGCGCGGTTCGGGACATTGGCATGTGCATCTTTGTTCTGCAAATGGCAAACCTCAACACGCACGGAACGTAGAGGCTGCGACCGGAGATCGTCATTGGAGAGGCCGGAAACCATCGTGTCCTGGACATTTTCCATGAGAACATGAAGATCCGTCCGATCTTCGTCATTGCTGATTAAGAAGCGTCCGCCAGCAATCCGAGACTCTTCTTGGCTTTTCTCCAAGTTCAAAAGGAGGTAACGCGTAGCTGAAACATCGACGCGTGCTGAGTCGACAGCTACGCGGAAGTTGGTAGCCGCCACTTCACTATCACACTCGATATTGTAGGATCTCGAGGGCGACGTGGACTGGCCAATCTTCAGTGTCGAGTCTTCAACTCCGACCTCAAGAGTCGAATCCAGTGCAACTTCCCATAACTTTTGTCCTGTTTTCCCACTCAAACAGATCAAGCGCTTGTCTGTGAGCAACAAGAGTCCACGATGGGGCTCAATGCCATAATCCACATGATACACATAACTACACAGTACACAGAAGATCAGTTTACGAGCCAACAACGACGACAAAGTCGAGTACAAACGTACTCATCCGTAGCGTCCAACGAGGTGAGTAAAAGCACCGCATAGCCTCGAGATTCTCGCTCCGAGTAAGACACAAGAACACCATCCGAACTGTAAAACAAAGGTCAGTAAAACCCTCCAGCAGTGGATAAAAGACACCAAGTCAAGTACGTACCAGATCCTTCTTGGTAAGCGGAAGCGCGTGACTGTGTCAAAAGCGCTCCGATCAGTGCCATCCAGAGATTCGGCACTTGTTTTCGCTCCTCGTGATAAACTCGTAAGTAAATCCAAGAAACCAGCAGTAGGTTTGACTATCAAACCAGCAACACCCTTTCCAATCCCCACCACGAAGCCACCCGCACCGTCTTGTTCTGCTCCACGCACAGGTGCAGCTACAACGCCCTTAATTCCATCCCACACACCTCCTACGAGTCCTTTACTTCCTTCAGCAATAGCATCTCCCAAGTCATTAATCTTCTTGATCTGTCGTGTAGATGCCCGTTGTCGCTGTACATTGTATTGTTCATCCATTGCCAGCAAAGCGATCCCTTTGCCTAATGTTTCCGTGATTTTCCCTGTAGTATGGAAAATCCCCACTGCAGTATTCCGCAGTAAACTCTTGGAACCTTTCGTCATACCAGTCCGCAAGTTATCGATCCGTAACCCATTCTCGTCTTCCAGTAACATCTGAGCTGGCGTATAGAAGAAGTCTTTCACACCAGTACCTAATGTACTTACAAGACCAATTGGGTTCCCCAAGAAATCCACAGAGCCCATGATACTGTACCAACTACGTAAACCATGATGTACGTAGTGTTGCATGGCGTAAAAAGCCAACGTGTGTGTTGTTTCCAGCAGATTTTCAACGTAAAACTCGGGTACTCGGATCGGTGCTTTGTCCAGGTTGGATACTAGAGCTGCTGCAGCACTGATGAGAGTACTGAGAACAGAAGACATATCTGGTGATAGCTACAGTGTAAGAAAATATACAGTTAGACATACATAAGGGTAAAGAAGTACTACAAGCGATGAGCGTACCAGTGAGAGTAAAAGAGATCGATCTGCAGTGCTTGAAAACGTCACATTGACCTTCACAGGACACAGTAAAAGCCATTTCAACAACACCTTCATGTTGGCTCCACCGCCGCTTCTCGTACTACCTAATCGCCCTCCTGCTGCCGTCGACAGCAAAGTAGGCGTCGACCATTCGATCTCCAGCAACTTTAACGCCAAGTTAGAGCCAAACTCGACACCACGAGACTCTTTCTGCTTACTTGTTCGGGATCTGGATGCCGTATGAGACCATTCCACACCAGAAAACACATGAGCCAACGCCACAAGCGTTGCATCCTCCAGTTTGATCTCTAGCTCTTGAAGCTGACCGAAAATGTAGTCGAACTGAATCACATTTGGCTGGCGACTAAAAACTGCCATCAATTGCAGTGTGGGCAACAGCATCGGACTCTCCGGTTGTTCATTTGTAGTCTCGTTTTTGGTATCCCGCGCCATCGTGTAACCTTCTTCTTGCATTTGTGCATCTAATAGACGCATCGGTCGAAGTAAAACTGGATAATTTGTATCGAGAAGTTGGTTATCAATCTGGAAGTGGCCAACTCGAGCATTCAGCACATGTTTCCCGTCTGAAATCTGGCCGTAACTTAATTGAATCCCTGACGAAGCATTCTGATCGGATAGAGAGATACAAAGAACCTCTTTCGGTTCTTGCGGTCCTGTTGCGGATGCTACGGAACTCCACGCGCCATCATCTACGACTGAAATACAGATCCGAGCCACTTCCAGTTGGAAATGGAGACTTAAATCTCCATGCTGAGCTGCGCGCAACGGATTGATAAAGTCCCATTTGAGTGCTAAACGCAACTGTCCGATCATCTGCAGTGCCGAGTGCTGATGTGAACGTTGTTGGGGCGAATACAAAGCACAAATGCGTTCGTTAAAAGTGAGTGCAGATGGCTCAGCCATTGGATTTCCATCCATTGACATGGGATTTGTGTTACTGGACAAAGTAGACGGTGGCAAAGGAACCCAACACTCTGCTAAAAGCACGTCAAAGCGAGAATCTTGCTTGCTGTGATCAAGGTGGTCCATCATTGCATCATCACCAAAGAAGTACAGGAACGGCACGATACTGGACTCCTGAGAGGCTGACAGACCGTGATCTGACGTCTCATTACGCAAATACACACGCACCAGCACTTGATCATCACCGGAACCTGCAACAGGTTTTGTATTGGCTGTTTCCACAAACTCCACGCGTCGATTCCACTCCGCATCGTACTTCCGAACGTATCGATCTTCCCCTGAAGTTCGAGCACATGGAGATCTCGAGTCTCCAAACGTCATACGTTCTGGTGTCGTAGGTTGATACAAAAACGACAGCGTGAACGTTGCCTTTGATTCTTGCTCTGTACTTAAACCTTCTCCCCAATGCATCGCCTTTTCAATCACTGCGAACGACGCATCACGATGGAGATTTACGATTGACTTGTTGTTAGCAGCAACCACCGAATCACCAATTCGAATCCTTCCTTCGTACACAAGAGCTCCACATGGTCCATCACATACCACACCTTGGACAAGTACACGACCATTCCGGTAGACTAGATCAAGTCCCAACGTTTGACCACGTGGGAACTCATGAGTACGCACTTGTTGTAGATGAGCATTACTGCTTGGAGGTCCTGCAATCGACGATCTCCTAGGCGATCCAGACTCGTCATTTGTGTCTTGATCGGTTGCTGCTGATGACGAAGCTGAAGACTTTGCAACTGCTGACAAAGCCGAGCGTGTTGACTTTCGGTATGTGATGGTACAGTAAACTTTTGGCTCCAAGTGGTCTGTTGTGCCATGAGAATGCTTGAAATTACTTCGAATGATCTCAGTAGGAATTTGAAGGTTTGAGACCCCAATGAGAACTGCAGTCAGTCGTTTTTCGTCGCCCATTTCTTCATAAGTGCCATCGCTTATAGACTCATCTGTAGTCACCGAAACAGCGGACCCTCGAGACGAATTCAAGCTCCTAGTGCGAACTCCATGGCTTTCGTCTTCTGTACCGGTAGAACGAGCGACAAAGTGTGAGAGACCAGAGTCTTTCTTCTCTTCTGCTGAAGCATCTGGTACTGATCGTAATGCTGCGGGAATATTTGTACCACTGGTGGAAGTGTCTACAGATTCGCGTTCAAGCAGTGATTTCAGTTGGGATTTCGAGCTCACAAGTACATCCAATTCCTTCTTCAGTTGATAAGCAGATAGCAAATCCATGAGTTCTTTTACGACATCGAGAGAGTCGATATTCTCTCCAGTATCAGACCGAGTTGTTAGTGTTCGACGACAACACATTTGGAACCGAATTCGCGTCTCATTCTCTGCTGGACGAGACCAACCGCCATCCTTTCGAGCTACGCGTACAGGTGCTAAGAACTCCACTACTTGAGGTTCATAACTGACTTCACTTCTGGTTGAAATCATAGCTGCTGCACAATACTCCTGCAACGGAATGTGAGCTGTTGCGACGACAGAAGACCCAAAGAGGATCTTGTCAGCTTCTCGAATCTCCACAATAATCTCCGCATTGGCTCCAAACTCGTGACTGCTGCTTTCATCCTGGTTCTCGTCTTCGTTTTTCATCATCAAAGCAGTAAGAACCGCTTTAGAATTCGGTGCAGGCAGCCAACGAGGAAACATGGTGGTAGATTGAGGTGCGAGCTTCGTCCGAGTCTCTTGTCCCTCTGTCTTTAATGCGAACGTGATGAATGGTTGACATGATGTCAAGTCACTACGTCCAGCTTGAAGGAAAACATCTTCCAGGTATGTAGCGTCCACCAGTCGAACACAAAGTGCCAGCGCTTCCACTTCCTTTTCCTCTTCTACTGCAGATACTTTCGTTTCCTCTTCGTCAGGTCTTAGACTTGTGACTTCATTATTGTCTTGCTTTCTCTTCATTTCTGTTGTGTCTGCTGCAAATCGCACGCGCTTTGTCTTCATTGATGCTTCTCGTCCAGTGTCTTCATCCGATTCATCCGCCAATTGTGCAGTGTGAGACGCCAGTACGTGCGAAATGAACACAATCGACGTGTTGTACCGTTTCCAACTGCGAAGAAGAGTAGCACGTCGTCGACGCTTGTGCTCGCCAGAGAATCCAGGCAGCATATCCGTCACTAGCAACGTCTTCGTCGTTTCATCAAGCAAAACTTCAGCCCACAATCGTTTCTTCGCTACACCTTCAGACACGTCAATCGTCGGTAATCGCTGCAGTTTCTTCAGTTGCACTTCGAAACTTGCGACCACTTGTGCCTGACCTACAGTTGCCACTCTGGATAGCGCTGAAACAGGGACAGTCCCACCTTCTCGCTCTGTTTTAGACTTATCTGATCGATGAAGAGGATGTTCCTTACGCAACGCTCCAATCCCTAAACCAGTCACTTTTTGTACTTGTACAAACACCGTCGGGAAGGCAGAGAAGCGGAATGGCACGTAATCAATGGTGTGGAAAGGAAGCACCGGTTCTCCGCCTTCAAAATCAATCGTAACGTTCCCTTTGTCGTCTTTCACCAGTGTTTTCTGCCACACCATGAGCGCCAAATTGCTGCATTCGTTCTTGATTTTAAACGGGACGAAGCCCTCGTTCTCCTTCTGCCTCACTGTAAGTGTATGTTCCCGATCATTTTCTTCATATTCATACGAAGAAGGAGGAGAGAAGTGGATCGACTGACTACCTTCCTCCAGATACACCAAGAACGACGGGTCATGTAACTCCACAGCCACGTTCAGCTGAATTCCCTTCGCTAGCATCCGTTCCGCGTCTCTATACTCATCCTCTTCATCGAAAAACATCGAGTCTTCGTCTTCTTCAATCCGTTCACGTTGTGAAGCATTTCCTTCAAAACATTCCGGAAGACACGGAGGAGCTGGCTGCACCTTGGATTTCACACGCAGTACAAAGTTTCCAACCGATGACAGTTCAAACGGTGAACTCCACTGCGATGAAGTGGCATACGAGACGCTATCACGTTCCTCCTGACGTTTATCAGGCACCACAAAGCAAATCTGAACCCGCGAAGGTAGACGGGAGTCACTCCAATGGAAAATCTTGGTTTCTTTCGGACGAATCACAATGACTGCACTTGGATCTGTTGAAAGTTCTTGTCGAATGAGGATTTCAAAGCGGTTGGATGTGTTAATAAAATAGTAACGGGGGACGAGCGTCACAACGCGAGATCGTGAGAACTTCTCGGGTCCTTGCTCGATCATCACGCCGAATTCGTACTGTTTAAACGTTGATTTGAGTCCATCAGATGGAGCTCCAAACTCTGCGATGGTAGAAAGCAGAGAACGAGCATCACGAGATCGATTTGTTGGTACGAGAATCTGTCCACGGACGCCCACAGCACTGATATCAAAGGACTCGGACTGCACTTCTCGCTCGTTTTTGCCGCCTTGGATTCCAATTTTCATTTTCGAAACGACTTGTTTGCTCTCACATGAAAATACTGAGAGCGAAACATCAGGAGACTCGTTTTCAGTAGCGAGTTTACCATCATAGAGACGACCAGGGTGGTTGGACGGGATTAAATAGTCGTCTGTTGTATAGAACGCGAGAGACAGAGACGTTCGGTCGATCAACCAGTACTCGGTAAACACTCGACACACTACAGGACAAAGAGTGTTAAGTGCACGAGAACGTAACTTTTCTAGCTGCGTGATTTCAACACAGATCGTCAGCTTATTGGCAGGAGTAGAAGCTTCCAATTCGCTCTCGTCGCGCATATTCAGTTCAATTCGTTCACAAAAGGACTGACAGCCGTAGATAAAAGTATCTCTAGACCAGCGTGAGAATCTCTTCAATTGGATCTGCGGCAATGCAAGACTCAGCCCCACAACTGTCGGGGTTTGAACCACCGCTCCGTTCTCCACATCTCGCTCTAAGATATCCAGCTCGGCCACACAAGCAGAACTTCCTGATGCAACTTTACCACTTGCACCCGAGAAAGAAGCTGCGTTCTTGGTCACCCACACCACTTCAGCCTCTGATTTCATACACACCGTTCGGTATGACAGTTCGTAAGGCACCAGGTTCTCTAGCACAATAGGCGGACGCAGTGTGATTGTCGTTTCGTGGCGCTCGGATTTCCGTAACGCTGTCAGAATCACTTGGAACGGCGGCAAGGAAACACCGAATGTAAAGTCAGTTGAGTCGCGTCCTTCGCCAGCGTTACTTGGATGGACGTCCCAGTAAAACGTCAAAGCTTTACGTAGTTCTAACGAGCCAACATTCTGCCGACGATTGGAGCGACCACGCAGCTTCTTGTCGTTTGAGCGCAATAACGAGGCGATCGAAAGCGCTTCGGAGCGCTGCACTTGTCCGTTTGAAAGCAATGGACGGAAGGCAATGGATCCCGACTCAAGGTACTGAATGGGGATGTAGTGTGCTGTCTTGCCACCCGCTTCGATTGTTTCTTCCCGTAAATCATCGTAAATCACTTGAATCGGAACACTGAAGAAGTTTGTCAGCTGCACTTTCCCTCGAAGTCGTAGAACAAGAGTACCTTGTTCAGCTACCGTCTCACAAATGATACTTTCTCCATGCCATGAATCTCGCTGTTTGCCGCTACTTTCCAGGTGGAGATAACTGCGATTCGAGTAGCCAATCGGCACTGGAATCGCTTTCGAAGACGTTTTCATCTGTGAGTGCGACTGAGGTTTTAGCCACAACAAACGACGAAGTGGAGACGTCACACATCCTGCAGGTGCCTCATGAGCCACAATTTCAGTTGCAATCCGCTCTCCGCTTTCGATCCGGATCCATTTCGTGTCTGAAGATGAAATGTCATCTAACATTGTAGATAATCGACGTCGACTCCAGGCATTACTGTTGAAAATTGCTGTTCCTGCCTTGAGAATATCGTCTGCACCTGGAACTTCAGTTGGCATTTCTATTGAACTGGTAGGTCGTTGAGAACATGACGATGTTCTTCCCCTTGTCGCTGCATCAGATGAAGTCGATGGATGAGTTGCCACTACAAATGGAATTCCTGACTGATTGTCCACGTAAATGAACGGACCAAGACGGGACGACATGGCTTCGTCAGCTGCAGTCACTTTCGTCACCAGATTAAAGAAATGCACCAGTACGTTGATCATATTGCGCGAAACGTTGATGTTGAAGTCGTCTTTCACCACAATCATGAATGTGTTGGCTCGTTTCGCGCCGTCTTGTACGTCCGGCTGCTCCAGTAATTGACGGTAGATGAAGTTCTTCGATTCCCACGAATGTGCAGCCGCATTGGTGAAGACTTCAGTTCGAGATGAACGGAAGAGACACAATGGCATTCCATCACATCGCAAGGCAGCACCAGTAGGGGAAATCGAGTGTCTCTCAGACATGCAGTAGTCACACAAAACGCCACCTTGTCCATGATATGCCATATTCACTTCAAAGTCTTCAAGAACAGGCTCCCAGACTGCTAATTGGGAGTTGTAAGCTTGAATTCCAAAGCGTAGACTTGTTAACGCCGTCAGTTTGTCTCCTAATCTTCCCCGGATGTCTGCATGGAGTGCTGCCACTCGGAAATGAAGCAATGGTAGCAACATGTTGTGGAAATCGTTCACAATCGTCGCGTTTATCCCTGGAAGAGTAAACTCCAAGATCTTGAGGTTCTCAAGGAATGAAGTGTACGGAAAAAGTGAGTTGCGCTTTTTCTTTCGACGTCGTCGTGGGACTGACGGTTGCTCGTCTTCATCGCCACTAGCTTCAATAGTATCGGAAGTATCAGCAGTATGCTCAACACTGGAGCTGCTCTTGTCCTCTTGCTGGGGAGATCTCGACCTAGCTGACACAATCGATAAGGCGAAGGGAATGGGTGCGTCCCCAACACCGTTAAACATCAAATAGCCTCCTCCTCGTGCACCTATTGTGCCAACTGTATGTGCTCCTTCCGCCTGAGGTCCTGATCGAGCCGAGTTGAAATCCATTTGCTGGCCAGAAGCATTCGATGAGCCATACGTTGTGCCTTTACTGAACGAACGATAGATCGTGAGCTCCTCAAAAACGATCAGTTCTCGGTCGTAGATGACGCTTTTGTCCGAGTTAAACATGGTGCTTCCATGCTTCCAAATGGTCGTCTCGAAAGCCCCAGCTGAGCCTTCTGGGCCTAAATATCCAATGGCTCCAAGCTGGTCGTATTTCCGAATCACAGTTGACAGTGGAGCTGTTTTCCCTCCAGCAGTTGGTGTACCCATTGTGTCTTCATTAGTAAGAGATTTATCCTTCGTATTGCTCTTCTCGTCACTGTCGTTATCAGCCACAGCTTCCAAGATAATTCGATCGCCATAGTAAATCTCATCACCATGTTGTCGACGACTTCCCGTCGCTGGTAAAATCCGGAAAGCGACACTTTGAACAAGTTGTCGCTGCTGTGCTGTGTACGGCAAGACAAGGTACCGTTTGCGCCATGTCGAGTTGTAAAAGCCAACTACTGGTCGTGTCTCCAGCCGTCCACGGAAACTCGCAGAGACCAAGTAAATGAGAGATTTCCCATACAAAGCAGCTGTACGTTGAAGCTCACTTGTCTTCGAGGAGGAGGATGGTACACCAGAAGCCGGAGAACGTCGACGACCTGTCCAAGAAGAAGCTTCACTCTCTCCTCCATTTCCTGAAAGTGTTGAGATAGAAGAGCCCGACATGGAGCGGCGTTTCTGACCTGCTTGAGTTGTAGGCGGTGTGGTAATCGCTGACCGACGTGAAATGTGCTCCAAAGCTGCGAGCATCGTACAGAAGTCCAGATACCCGAAACGCAACTCCATAACCCGATCGAACGTTGTTCGGAAACGGAGAAAATAAGAGCGCAGATCCATTTGTAGGACGGTTTCCATACCAATGGGCTTTAAACAATCAGCAGATGCAGCTGTAGTCTGTTCTGTCGCCCATACACTCTCCTCGGATAACCTCGAAGTGGCATGAATGTTCTCCAATGCGACACAAAACTGCAATTGATTGTGGCTGTGTGCAGGAGATTCCTTTGTCTTGTCTTCAACAGGAGGACATTCATCTTCATTCGTTTGACGGAGATAGTTGAGAATCACAGAGCATTCCCAGGACAGCATCAGAGCTCGAGATTTGAGCTTGTTAGGGTCTTCCACTAACAGCAACGCGGACGGCCCAACATTCAACTCCAGACTAATACGACGATAGATAGGATGTACCACTGCTTCTTGTGGTGTATCTTCATCAACAGCATCTCCCTCAGTCACTTTCGTCTCCCCATGACTGCTAACTGAAGCGTCTTCCTCTGTACTCCATCCAGAAGACATTGTCAAAAACTGAATCACATCGTAGTGAATATTGGACGGAATTACTCTAAACCCAGCAACATCAAGGACCAAATCCATCTTCCCTTCTGTACCCGTCAGTGGAGTCAACTTGTCGTTTTCTTTGTCGGAACGTGAACCAACATGACTTGTTGAAGACATTGACGAGTAAGCTGAAACTTCCGAATCTGTTCGTCTGAGTGAAAACTCTGAGCCAAATAAACCATTTACGGCTCTAGAAGAAACACTTCGAAACTGCGTTCTTGGCGTCCTTCCTCCATTTCCATTCGAAACTGCGTCAAAACCTATCGCTGCTACGTCCACCTCGAAGCTTTCGCGTCCAAACTGAATCTTTATGGCTTTTGGTAACCCCTCTTTGCACCGCTCAAACACTACAACATCCCGATACGAAGCTGACATCTTGGAGTTCACACGGGAATCTCGAATATGAACACCTTCTAGATCCATGTCTGCAGTCAGTCTGCCATTGGCCAAATTGTAATCAGCTCGGCTTGATATGACGGAGAGAGCTAGCACGCAGATGGATCCATCATTCGTTTTCCCCTGCTCTGCCATGCCCAGATCTCCACTACTAGAAGGATGATAACCATGCTGTCCTTGTAGAATTTCCATTGTAATCTCAGGAACATGCAACTCCAACATAACATGACGTTCTTCAGCATCTTCTTGCACTTCCGATACACTAGCTCCATAACTAACATCGTCATCCACAATTCTACTTGAGCTTGACGCTCCATCAAGACTTGGCACGAACGAGAACCGACGAGAAGTAACTCTCTTGACCACTTTTGTAGCTGTATCAGCAGGTGGGAAATGATAGCGACTGCGTTCCCCATAGTTCTGAAATGGCACTCGCAATACGAATGCGTATTGCTCCTGATTACACACTAAACGGACTGGACTGTAACTCACATTGAGCTTCAGATCTGCGTGAGAACGGAAGTCTGCTGCTATCGAGTAGTTCGTTAATCCAAGTAGACTTTGAGTACTAAATCCACCGCCACCAAGCCGCTTTTCCAACTCGTCACGATCTACAAGAATCACTGATACAATTCGGAACGCTTTCATATCCAGTTGTAGCTGCTTCAGTGACGAATTCAACAGCACCTTCGCAACAATCCGATTCTCCATACCAAGAAAGCTATTGACGACGCCTTCATTGGACAATCTGAAGTTGTCAAAGCGTACTAAGAGTGATTCTGATGACATGCGATGCGGTGGCATCTCTAGTACCGTGTCTTCCAGTCGTAAATCTACAAGAGGGAACATCGACACAACGTCCGAACCCAACAACTGACCAGGAGGTGAGACTTCTGCTGCTTCATCTTCGTTAACTTGTGTTTGCACTGGTCCGCCTTGATTCTCTGCAAGTTGGAAATCTCCCTCCCACAACATGTCGGCTTGCTCTCGAGATAATATAGATAACACTGTCTCTAGTAACACACCTTTCATCCAATAATTGCGCATGTCATCGACAAAGCTGTAGAGAAAACGGATCCGTGGCGACTTCAAGCGGACGGAGAAGCGGCTACTATACCCCGGATGCCAAGCTTCTTGAATGGAGTCCGCGCCGTAGAACTGCGCTGCACACGAAAAGACCGCGGGGACCTTGTCCAGCATATCCAGAACCTCGTCTAACGTTGGAACATGACCTACTGCAATTCCTCCATCGCGCTCTTTAGTAGCACCACGAAGCCACGTCCCATCAGTTTGCTCGGTCAATGTGCTTCCATGAGAGACGATCTCACTTAAATGCTGGTCCGACAACGAGACATCGCAGATTTTCAGCGAAGTCAGGTAGGCAAACATACTCATGTACCGGGGATATCGCTGTACACAGCAGCAAAACTGTTGTGCAGTCAAACAAGCAAAGGCGGATGGCATGCCTTCTGGTCGCTGCTTATCGTCCAAATGAAGGAAGAGAGACAAACCTTCGACGTGGAGACGCAGCTGCATTGACGCTGGCAGCTCCTCCTCGACTTCTTCTTTATTATCCTCTGTAGATTCTTCAGGACCTTTATCTTTTTCTGGGCTAGTTGCTGGGATGTTGTCGAGGAATGAAGATACCATCCACACGCCTAGTTTCTTTGAAAAAGTGGCTTCACTTGCATCCATATCCACCGACGACAAGACTGATTGATTCTCGATGTCTCCAGCTTTCTTTCTGCTTGCTGTACTCCCTTCACTGACACTACGCAATGATCTTGGTGGCGGTGGTAAAGGAGGCTTTGGTGCACTTCCCTCTGAAACTTCTTCGCCCTTGTGCTGGAAGAAAAACACAAACACTTCTGCTAATGTATCTTGATAAACATCAATCGTCAATACCCGCAAACTAGCATCAACAGAAAGCGTCGTGATGAGCGGATCCTGCCACACAGAATTTCTGTCGGAAGATGGAGAAAGTGGCGAAAATCGGGCGTCTTTCCACTTGCTCTTGTCTTGTAACATGACAGCATCGGAAGCAATACTCGTAATTGCCACGTGAATAAGTTGTTCTGATGATCGTGGAGGTTTTGGAACGTCGGAGTTCTGTTCCTCATCTGTTACCACTCCATGATTTCCTGATTTCACAAGAAACCGCTTCTTTTCCTCCACTTTTGACGAAAAAGACGCTTTCGTAAGGAGAATATCTTCCACTAAGAACGTCCCCAATGCAAATTCCAGTCTTCTATCGAACGACCTCACTTTCAAACGCGTGCTAATGTCAACTGCACGAACACGAACGATTTTTCCAGACCCATTTCCCATATCTCGGACTTGAAGAGTGAGAGTGATCTCGCCCACACCAAATTGAAGATGGCAAATCACACGTTTCCACAGTTTCAGCAAATCTTCGTCCTCGATATCCTTTTCTCGGAATGTTTTCTTCCGTTCGAGTTGAATCTTCCGTGCTAAACCAATATACGGACTGTTTTCAAACGCAGCGGGTCTTCCACTCGATCCGCTACTAGACAGAGCAACAGCCCCAGCTTTCACAAAAGACGATGTCTTCCGTACAAACTGTGGCTTACTAAGAGTCGAGGTGTTGGTTGCCAGCGTCCCGACTCGCGTTACGGAATGGCTTGCCATGTCGATAGAGATACCTGTATCTCTATCAATGCGCCGTTGCGCATGTACTGAAAAATTATCTCCAAAAGAATGCAGCAACTGCATCAGCGAGCGGAAACTTGTAGCCGACAAGTTTAAATTCACGCTGTCAACACCACCAAGGAGTTTTAGCAGTGGAATACTCGGGTCATCGGGCGTGACGCTCATGTAAAAACTGAACGTCAAGGACGTTTTCTCAAGGAGGTAATGCCACGCAGACTTAATAGCCGAATGATTTCGTGACCGAAACACACCGCGGTTTCCACTGTCGATTATTTGCACTTCGATACCTGAGATGCTGATTTCAAGCACATCATAAAGACTTTCCTCTGGTGATCCGAGCACAATCATTCGACTCGCAGTTGTCTCGTTCTCATCGCCTAATTCAGAAGCCATTTCGCCTCCATCGATCGAATCGCTTGGGTGCTTCGTCTGTGCTTTCAAATGACCAAGAAAGACCAAGAGACTCACTTCGTCACCTTTTGGTTCTCCAGTCTCTACTGGTGGTGATTGAATCACATTAATTAAAGGCGAAATCACATCCAGACGCATGTCAACTTTGGTTCTACGAGCCAAAGCGTCTCGGAGCTGTGCAGTACTGTATCGCTGCAGACTTTGCGCCCGCTTCCACGCACTATGTTCAAGACTCGATAGATCGACGTTGACAGGACGAGAGAAGACAGCGACGACATCCAGAAGGAACATCAGGTTGACGTTGCATTTGATTGGTTGAGTCACGAATGAAACTCGAAGCAGATTAGCTGCAGACGCGTCATCAGTTGAGCCCATTTTACTGCTCTCTCTGTTGGAATCCGATTCCACGTCAACTTTTGGCTGGAACTCGGACTCAATACTCAATTGCATGAGTGGGAGTTCTCTCTCACAGTGGCGAAGTCGTACGCTGCTCATTTGATCTCGCACTCCCACTGGATGATACTCTAAAACTTCGTCCATATCCATACGTTGCAGGAAGAAATCTGTCCCCGAAGAGCAAGCAGATCGTCGCCTATGTGACGTCGTATCTTTCGACAAGCTCGAACTCTGGCAGAAAAAGGCATCGCGTAGTCGAAGCCCAACCTCCAAACTAGACGGTCGAACTAAGAACTGGATTTCCACATCATCAAAAGAAGCAATCAGGTATGAAGATGATGTGGATTTGAGAGAAACCGAATTGCCAGATCCTTCGTGAAGACTATCGAACTCTGGCAGAAAAAGGCATCGCGTAGTCGAAGCCCAACCTCCAAACTAGACGGTCGAACCAAGAACTGGATTTCCACATCATCAAAAGAAGCAATCAGGTGTGAAGATGATGTGGATTTGAGAGAAACCGAATTGCCAGATCCTTCGTGAAGACTGAGACCGCTGAGATCAGCAGGAACATCCGCCAAACTGAGGCCGAAGCTTGACTTGCCAAGACAAAGTTGGAACCGGTATAAAATATGCTGATGCTCTTGCAGCAAACGCTTCGTAAGCGCCGTGGTATCTTCAACTTCTCCACTTTCAGACCCTCGACTTTCCTTGGCATCTTCTTCTGGATGAAAATCAATCGCCTCATAAAGGTCTTTGGTGTCTTGGTCACTCCATTTCACGTCCTTCTGGATGAAAATCAATCGCCTCATAAAGGTCTTTGGTGTCTTGGTCACTCCATTTCACGTCCTCAACACCCACCCCACCGCCTTTACGAAATCCAGAAGATCCATCTTGTGCTGCTCCACCAGCACCTGTAAGCCACGAAGCATACGACCAAAGTCGACTAGCAGGTGGAATCTCAGAGCTTTGAGATAAAGACACACCTTCACCTTTTTGAAGATCACGTTGGAGCTTACTCAGCACTTCCTTCTCTTTCTCCTTGTCAGCAATATCTTTACGTACTGCACGGCGCAGCTTTATCAATTCCTGTACATCCAAGTCAACTTCCAATTCGTCAAATTCACTACGCGCCACCTCTTTCGACAGTAATCGCAACTCTTTTGAAACCAATGAGGCCGCAAATGTAGCACCATGACCCAATACTAGATACAATTCTTTGTATCGATTCCGCTGCTGTCGTTTTTTCTCTAATGCTTCCCAATCCACATGCGCTAAGCGCTCACGAACATCCAACAGTACTGCATTCACGGCATATCTCCACCACGCTCTCGGATTGTCTCGCACACTAATTCTCTTCGGACGCAGCACAAGATACCGAGCTTGACGACGTTTCACTGTCACGAATGAAATGAAAGAGAGCGCACTCAGATACTGTTGACGATGCAGAGATGTACTGATCTGGTCCACATTCGCCAGCACATCAATGTACGTGGACTTCTCTTCCATCACATGAACAACCGCTTCACGATACTTGACAATACAATGCTCCACACGATCCACTTCTTCCAACGACCACTGCATACAACTGGAAAGTGCTTCTTTAAACTGCTCCACAGACGGGATTTCGTCTTCCTCTTCCGTAAGTTCTCTAGCAACAGACCACGCTTCAGAGAAGACAAATCCCAGTGTATACTTCCGTTCACCTGCCAATTTCGGCATCAACTCCAAGAATTCCGTCCACGCGTTGTCTCCAATAGCATTAATCGTCTCCACCATCCAAGACGTCCCTAATCTCGACATGACTCGTTCACTCAGTTCATGATGCGTAATCGGCAGCTTCGCATTGCCATCATTTACCGTCAATTTCATTGAAACTGTAAGCGGATGCACAATGTAGTCACTTGGACTAAATAACTTGGAGAACTTGGTCACTTTCTCTTCTGGTGCAAAGAAGCTGCTTCTCATTAAATTGGCAAAAGCTTCCGCGTCTTCCAACACGGCTGCAGGTACCGGCTCCAGTGGCAACGACCAGTAAACGCCAAGCTTGTTAATGTCCATTTTCTTCCGGAGAAACGACACACTATCTGATTGTCCTCCTCCTCTCCCCACCATTGTATAGTTCCATCCTTCGTCCGCTGACTTGATAATAATGGCTTCAAGTGTCATCCCCACAGCGTACGGATGACGAGGGTCCGATACAGCGTCCTCCAGTCGTAAATGAAGGTGTTGTACATGAACTTGGACATTATCCAGCAATTTAACCAGCAATTTAAACAGGAAACTCTGTGTATAAGTGTGACCTGCTGCGGTCTGCGGTCGGTTCTTCTCGTTGAACTCGGTGGCTTTTTCCACGGCGTCCAGAGCTGCCCGTTTGCGCTGTAAAGTTTGTGCTTTCTGTCTCTGTGTGCGATGCAAATCATCGTCATTAGGAGGAGCTTCCGCCACCTCCAGCAGCAAACTCACGTCCTGAATGTCCACGCGTATGGGCTGATTGGCTAAATTTGTCCATGGGAGATCAATGCGGAGTTGACGCAGCGTCCCCTTCACCAACCGCAACTGTTTGGGCAAAGGGAAAGCGTCAGGCTGCAACTCGACAGCTTCCACCTCGATCTTCCCATTCCAGACACTGATTTGAAGAGCAGCTGGGTCGATGTTCTTGACGTAGCTACCCAGTACGGCGTCCAGCACCACGTGCACGTAGCGCTGGAGGAACATAAGAGTGTGGCTTTCTGGGAGATGAGTTGACTTGGACTGAGTATGCAGTTGAAGCAAGCGAAAAAGTATAGTGAAAGCAAGTGAGGAGATCCCTCCAACTGATTCGAATTCGAACAGAGAGAAGTCTTCATACAAGCTGGATAATACAACATGAGGCTTGCACATCCAACGTTTTGAGTCGAAGTCTCCATAGTAATTAGGAATGCTCAAAGCACTTGCCATGGTCTGACATGTTCTTGGATGCGCTGTTCTCTTTACCTACTGCGCAAATCAACCAAGTCTTGGCTTAAAGAGCGCTTACATAATGCTTTATCCCTTCCTACCCCACCCAATTATGGGTCAAAATCGGATCAGAACCATCCTTCTTGACCAAAAGTAGTTTCGTATTTAGTCGGATGGAAGCTCTTTCGCAGGCAGAGCACGAACTAGGCGGCATTTGCCGCTACGTGTCCGCCAACCTTTCTCTCCATGGAGCTGATTCCACCGCCCAACGCCTCACATTCTCAGCTGATGAGGAGCAGGTACTGGAGGAGAAAGTGAGCGACGCTATCGTAGCGTACCAGCGCGCCTTGAGCGAAGCGAAGGATTGGCTTCAGGAACTGCAGGATCCCACGCAGACGCAGGACGCGACCAAGCGTCTACAGCAGCACGAGACGCAGCTGCAGAGTCACGTGATTCAGAGTCGGAAAGCGCTCGTGGCGTATCGTCAGCGTGCGAAGGTCGAGCGTCTCGAGCAGCAGCGTCGCAGTCTCTTACCTCGAAGCCCCAAGGACCGACGCGACGGGAAGTCGACGACCGGATCAGCGGTGGATGTCACGGCAGCGCTCAAGCGCACAAGGCAGGTCATGTCGCAGGAGATTGAACGCGTAAGCTCCGTGACGAAGGTGCTGGACGACGGGAGACTCAGTCTCAGGAGCTCTCATGACGAATTTGGTGGCGTCCAGGCTGAGATGGTTGAGGTGAGGAAGAGACTTAAGGCGCTGGAGTGGCAGGCCAAGCAGGACAAAATGTGGATCGCTGCAGGCATTACAGTGCTCGTCTCTACGGTGATGTTCATCGTGTACGAACGCACCGGACTCGTCTTCATATGAATGCACTAACTGTACCGGTAGCTAAAGGTTATTAAAAGGTTAACGTATAATATGCGTTAACCTTTTTGCAAATGATGCGACTTTGGACTGATGAGAATACCGGTAGTTACTTTTTTTAGAGAACTTTGATACGGTAAGTAAATAAGGTTCTTATCTTCTTACTATTAATAATTTTATATCAAAGTTCTCTATAAAAACTTGCTGCAGCTGGTTTTGCCCTGTACTAATCAGGCCGATTTGACGCTTGTCCAGCTTCAAGCGGTTTAACTTCAACCGTCATACATACTGGTGGTCTCTCTTCCATGTCATTTCCACTTCTTCCTTACAAGTGACAAGAGTCTCCACCAACGATGCCGCCAGCCCCCAAATCTTCGAGCCCCACCGCCCAGTCGCAACTTGTGGGATGCCAGAACTTCGTGCGTGCCAACCCAAAGTCTGACCGTTTCGACGTGCACAAGTTCCACCACATTGAGTTCTTCTGTGCAGACGCCACCAATGTGTCTCGACGTTTCGGTTGGGGTCTAGGAATGGGCCAAATTGCCAAGTCCGACCAGTCCACGGGGAACCACATGTCGGCTAGTTACGTGATCCAGAGTGGAGACCTCAAATTGGTCTTTACGGCTCCCTATGCGATCGAGACAGAGAAGGCGGTGGACGCTGTGAGTCCCATCCCTGGCTACGACCTGGTACGAGAAAGAAAGAGAGAAAATAGTACCAAGGACGAGAGAGCTGACTTTGTTTTGTTGTGTGTGGAGTAGGAATTCGCCCACAAGTTCGTGATGAAGCACGGTTTGGCTGTGCGAGCCGTCGGAATTCTCGTCGGAGACGCCAAGGCTGCCTACGAGGTGCGTTGTCATCGGTTTGATGCTAAAGAGTGTGCTCAGTACTAACTGAAGTTTGTTTTATTGACCAGATTTCGGTGCAGAACGGAGGTATTGGAGTTCTAGAGCCTCAAACACTCAAGGACAAGGCGTCGGGTAAGACGACGGTCATCTCTGAAGTGAAACTCTATGGAGATGTTGTGGTGCGCTGGGTGAGTGGCGACTTTGAGGGTCCATTTGTCCCGGGCTACGAGAAATGCGAGAGCCCCGACATGAGCATCGGTATCAAGCGACTGGACCACTGCGTCGGGAACGTACCGAAACTGATGGAGGCGGTCGAGTACATCACGGGCTTTGCTGGTTTCCATCAGTTTGCCGAGTTCACGGCGGAAGACGTTGGTACGTTGGACTCGGGCCTTAACAGCATGGTATTAGCCAGCAACAACGAGATGGTGCTGCTCCCTGTGAACGAGCCGACGTTCGGCACGAAGCGCAAGAGTCAGATCCAGACGTATTTGGAGCAAAACGTGGGTGCTGGTCTGCAGCACATGGCGCTCAAGACGGACGACATTTTTCACACGCTTGCGGTGAGTTTGGATGTTGCTATCGACTGTATGTTGACTTTATCTAACGGTTCTTTCCTTGTTTTATTGAACGACACAGGAAATGCAAAAGAGGAGTTTTGTGGGTGGGTTCGAGTTCATGCCGCGACCTAATCAGGTCTATTACGACCAAATGCCGGAGCGGATTGGTGACGCCTTGACCAAGGAGCAGTACAAGCTAATTGAGCAGATGGGCTTGCTGGTGGATAAGGATGACCAGGGTATTCTACTGCAGATCTTTACCAAGCCGCTGGGCGACCGTGCCACGGTGTTCTTTGAAATCATTGAGCGGGTGGGTTGCATGAAAGATATTGCTGGTCGATTAGAGCAGGCTGCTGGATGCGGAGGCTTTGGCAAGGGCAATTTTTCCGCGCTGTTCAAGTCGATCGAGGACTATGAGAAGTCACTGAACGTGTAGGGGGGCGAGTTGCATTGCAATTGCTGTCAATATGTAGTTAGCGGAGAATGTTAGTCGTTCTATAATTCGCATTGTCTGAATGAATGCCAATGCACTACTTAGTACACTGGAACACCGCAGTATTTTGTATTTTCTTTATGGTCCAATATAATATAAATCTTTGCCTCATCGCGCGTATATTCAGCAAGTTTCGTGGGATGAGGTTTTGTCGGAATAATACTACGCGAGCGCGAACACGGTTAGTGTAAAGCTCGCGTAGTGTCGAATCGGAATAAAATAAAATATTACTTGAGAGAGGAGCAGTTTGTACTGTGTGTACTTTAGTTAGCTTTAGGCCAAGTTCTACCATGGTAATTCGTTCTTCAACCGCGCTGTCTCGTTGGCTACTATAGCTCGATACTTCAGGTTTCAACATCGGATCCAGGCAAACAAAAATGAGACTTTTTACGCAACATTCCTTTTTTTAGTTTTACCAGTTATGCATTCAGCACAAAACTAATTTGAATTAGCAATTAATTGATCATAAGACTTATTTAGGGTAAGTTACATGTAGTAGTTTACGCTCGAAATACTATTTACTACTTACAATACTTTCAAGCAAAAAATAGTACTTTGAGCTTGAAGAACAAATAGTACTTTGTGCGTTATACTATATATGTACAGTACTGGTACTACGTAGTAATATTTATAGTAGTTTACGAAAAGAATTCGCACTTAAATGTAGAGCTTCAAAACATGTTATGTGTTTCTAACCGACCTATTTAACGGCATCAATATTCTTGTCCTCCAGCCAATCGCCACTTAAAGTTGCCATTCCCAAGCACCATGGCGTCCAAGACCACGCGCTTCCTGACGCAGTTCTCGCTAGCCGTCTTTCAGCAATGGACACAGACACCGGCACGTGAGCAGTTCTGGAATGATGGAGACTTCCTTCTCCACATGCTCGAAGAGGCCGTGGCCAAATTGCCGCCCGGGCAGCTCAAGACGCAGCTCACGAGCGACCTTCTGTCGCTGCAGACACAACTGGCCGCTTTGTTGCGTGAGTTGCACGTGGAATATGTGAAGAAGCAGTCGGAGGAGACCACAGTCTGCTCTGTGGGACATGGCTCGTTGCTGAACGAGGAGCTCACGGAGCTGGAGCTGACGCAAGCGGCGGCTGCCCCCACCGCCGACAAGCAGCGCCGTCTAGCGGGCGTTTTGGCTCTAGACGCAAATCTGGACATCACTCGGCACTCGAATGATACACAGGAGGAAGACGTGGAGCAGCTGGTGCAGCTCTTTGCGCGAATTGCGGCGCGCAACTACGAGTCGCCGAGTGAGCAGAAGCACAAGCGCGGTCTTGTGTTGCAACGATTGGCGGCTGCTGTGCATTCGCAGGTGGAGAAGCTGACTCAGAAGGGCAACTGGAGCTGCAATGGAGAGTGCGACGCTGGGAAGCAGGTGCAGAAGCTGCGCACACTGCTGGAACGAGTTGTGGTGCAAGATACGGTGGCGCTAGCTCAGGACGCTGTTGGAGGCTTGCACTCCCCCTGGACGGCGTTCTACCGTCCGGACGAAAGCAAAGAAGTTAAGAAAACGGAGTTTGACGTCGAAATGGCCAAGATCTATGGTGTCCTACTGACGCTAGCGGTGTACTACCCGATTGAGTTTGATGGTGATGAGGACGCTGAAGAGACGTCGGATGATTCTTCGTCAGACGACGACGATGACAGTTCGTCGACAAACAAAGCCCAGAAGCGGAAGCAGCTGAGTGTATTGGCGCAGGCTCAGGTTACTACTCGGCAGGTGTTGATTGGTGCTCAGATGCGCCAGCACCAGAGGAACCAATGGCTTGTGTCGGTGCTGTCCACTCTGCAGAGCTTGCCAAAGCCTACGACGTACCTTGATGAAGACGAGGAACAGGCTCTCGACACTGAAGACCTGCGTGCTTCGCTGGACTGTCTGGGCCAAGTATACACCCGCGCATTTTCTAGCATTTCACTGTTCGACCAGACAAAGGAAAGTACTACGGAAGCGAAGGTTGCGAAAGAAGATCATGCTCTGTTTGAGGCCGTTGTGTGTCTTCGTCACGCTGCGAACTTCATGCGAGTTGAGCGTAAATCGAGTCTGCCGGCCATCACAACGGCTATGGCTCACTTGGCTGGTGTGCCGCTACCGTCGAGCTTTGTGGCTTGGCTGGATCAGGTGCAGACAGCTAGTCCGAAGTCCGTGTTCGAGCAAGCGACCCAACGGTTGTGGAAGAAGTGCTCTGATTATTCCAAGATGATTAACGTGCTACTGAGCTCCACTGATGTGACAGCGGAGGAGCTGCCTCTTGTTCAGAAGGTGAGTGGACTTCTGTTAGGTGTGTTAACGATACTGAGTACCGAATCTAACCCATTTTCATTTTGCTATTGCAGAGCTACTTGGATTATTTGCAAAATGTAGCAGAGGGCACCGCAAAGAAGCCAACCCAGACGAAAAAAGATGGTGCGTCTGCTACGACAGAGAAAAATGTGGCCATCGATGCTGGCAGTTTGTTTTACCTGGATAATGCCGGTGGAGATGCCAATGATGACAACATGAGCAAGTCCAAGAAGAAACGCATGAACAGGAAGAAACGCAGCGATGAGAATTCGTCTTCGAAGCGTTCCAAGAATTAGGAACATGTATGGTTAATACAGCTCGTAGATAGATTTTACAGTTTTGATTGATGATCAGCACTATCGGAAGGATATGCACATGGGACAATTTATTGATAACTCAGTTTTCAAGGCTGTGGAGAGAACTCGCAATATTGTACTTCGAAGTACGAAGTACATGTATTACATGTAGTACCACAAGTTGGAATGGTGTCCATTCTCACCAGAAGCTGAGCTTAAACTGGTAGACGAATGACGAAGAGATATCAATGCCACTACATGCATGTATAAGTTGGAATGGTGTCCATTCTCACCAGAAGCTGAGCTTAAACTGGTAGACGAATGACGAAGAGTTATCAATGCCACTACATGCATCAAACAAGTCAACCGACAAACTTGATGAACTACCGCTGTGCTTGTTACTACGTACAATGCTGTTGTTTATTTGGTTTTCTCATACTGATATTGTTGTTCATGTCTTGGTTCCGCCAAGGCGGAAACCAGTGCGAGTGTCAATCTCACTCTGGTCTGCTAAATAGTTCCTTCCTATTCGTCCAAAAATTCTAAAAAATCACAATCAAAAGTTGCACTTTGTCCATCGCCAATCGCCCGCAAGTTCCACTTGCCTGCGGACGATTCTTCCTCATGCTCGCTCGGTCGGGTCCGACTTCGCTTACAATCACACCACTTGACGTGACACAAAGCTCTGCATCCGCCTGTTCGTCTCAGCGCCCTGCCACACGCCGCGTCATCTTCCGACTCCATCATAAACCCCATAATATAGAAGTCACCACATGGCAGCGACGGCCAAGCAGGCGGCTTCGAGCTGCAATCACTCGTCCACCCTCGTCTTGGCTCTGACCGCTGCAGTCTCCGTCTTCGTCTTGTTTCTTTTTTTCTCTTGTATTTTTGTCCATTTTCCACGCTAAATTCGCTTCAGCTTCACACGTCGTCCTCTCTTGCTTTAGCACCAGCAAATACCACACGACACAATCCAACTTCAGCCATTCCTCGTGCTGTCCGCCCCCACAACTTGCGCTTTAGCACCAGCAAATACCACACGACACAATCCAACTTCAGCCATTCCTCGTGCTGTCCGCCTCCACTAACTTGTCTGCTTCGCCCTCCTCTTCTCTCCATCCAGTCGGGTCGCCAACCAAATTAATTTGTCGGTGTGTAGTAAGCTCGGCCGTTTAATACGCTCGGATCGATTTTTGAACGCAACGGAGGGATCGAGAATACGTTGGGCGCTTGACCGCTCGCGACGTTCAGCGATGGTAGACGGAAGAGACCGGCGCCGCACTGCTGTTGTTGCATCTTCCGCTCCTCAGCTCCTACGATACGCATGGGGGATAACATGCTGTGCATTGGTGTCGCGGACGGGGGGAGAGGCACGCGATTCTGCGCATTCTGGTAGCTCATCTCAGTGACGGCACTGAGCACTCCACCAAACTTGCGGATCGGAAAGGGACTCCCGTCGGGGGATGCCCGTAGAGGACTCAACCGCACTTCCGTCTTCTGCATGCACCACTCGGGACTGGAGCGGATAAAACCCACTTGGCTGGCGTCCCACTCCATCTTGCGGATCTTCTCGCTAAACTCAATGGTCGAGCGGGACGCGACTTCCTGGGGGCATTGCTTGATCACGACAGGGTTCGACATGTCGGTCATCTCCACGTCCGGTGGGGACGAGGGAACATCCATAGGTTCCTGCTTCATGACTTCAATGGACGCCAGTTCAGCCAGTCGGAAGAGTTCACTGCGTGGGGCTTCGTGGCCTGGGACGCCCGTGAGTGAGCGCGTGGGGCTTACGGACGGGTAGTGAGCCATCTCATCACTTGAGACGTACTCAATGGCCTTAAAGAGATTCTCCTTGGCTGAGTATTCTTGTGCATCCATCTCGCTGTGTTGAGAACCATCGTCTGCCACCTGCTTGCGGCCCTTGTGGCGTAATCCGCGTCGCCAGCGACTGATCTTCTGGCGATACTTTTGCGCGTGGGTCATGGTCTGCCGAGTGGTTTTGGTACCGATGAAGGACGCGATGACCTTCCAGGGGCCAGCCGGATACTTCTCCATGGCTTCTAGAAATTTTTCGTGCTCTTCCTGGGTCCACATCTTGAGCGGCTGGCTTTGCTTGGACGAATAGACGGTCGTGCCAGCCTTCGCCTCTGTGGGTTTGATGCGGATGAGCTTCCCCTCGCTGTTCGTCATCTCGAACAGCTCCTTACGCACATTGGCCGATATCGTCATTTTACTTTCTCTGCTTCTTTTAGCACCCACACGCTTGGCGACTCTGCATGCAGTGGAAGAGGAGGGAAAGAGAATTGGAGGTGGCTGGCTTCGGCTTCGGGTGAGGGCCAGTGCAGTGCCAACAGCGACACGAGCGAGCGAAAAGCAGATCGCACTTAGTGAGACGCCTTGATGGATCACTCGCCGGAGATGGGACGTGGATTCCTTTTTCGCAGCGTTTATGCATATCTTCGACCCAAATAGGCAAAATATACCTACCTAAACAGCGCTGTTTTGGGCGATTATGACCGGGGCCACGCACCCGAGCTCAGGCTCTATCACTGCAGATGCACAGGGGAGACTGCCTTCGCCTCAATGGAGTTTCAACGTTTCTTTACTGCGATACCGTGCTGACACTTGCAGCGACAATTGCTGCGACTCACACTGCTATCCCGTCATCGTTATTTTGGGCGATTGCAGATGGGTTGACGTGAAATGGGTAGAGTCCTGCGCGTACTTCCTGCACCCATATTTGCGTAGAATTGAGTAAAATTGCCTTGTGGATTCTTTGTGGCTACTCGGGTGTTATCTTAACTCCTGCGCGTACTTCCTGCACCCATATTTGCGTAGAATTGAGTAAAATTGCCTTGTGGATTCTTTGTGGCTACTCGGGTGTTATCTTAACTCAAAAAAGAAATCGTGCTGGTGGTGGCAGTGAGTGCTTCTCGGCTAACTACTTATCCTCAATATAGCTGGTAGTAAGTACGCTGTGAATGTCTGTGGCTTCAACAGCTCGAAGGAGTAGGTTGAAGCAGTGCCCATTTCTGAGAGACGAACCCATTTTGTAATACCAGCTGGCGCTGGCGTGGTGGGGATAGACGCGCCGGAGCACCAATATTGCGAGCACCGATCGGATCAGTCCACCCTTGCCTCAACAAGTCTGGCGAAGGCGATGACTTAGCGACGCTAAATTAGCGTTCATTTAGGCTAAATGATTTAGCTCCCATTGCCCACAGCCGCCGTCCTCCAGTCGACAGACGCTCCGGATTTGTGAAGCCAAGCGGCACGAAGTTACTCACGCGAATGCGACTTCGCTCCGTGTCCGTTTGAAATTGAACCTTGGAACGCGAGGGAATGGATCGCTCCGCAGCGCTTTGTACGCACACCCACCCGGCCAGCGCCTACACGAAAGATGAAGAGAACACAGCCAGATGGGTTCAGCAAAGCTGTAGCCATCCGCCGTTAAAAACGCCTGCACAAGCCAACCTCTCATCCTTCTAGCCACACACAGCCAACGAGCACAACAGAGCGTGAGAAGCTATGAGCACAGACTGCAAGGCAACGGTCGGCGTAGGCTGCGCCGAAGCGGTCCACCAGAGAAGGTGTCTCAGTAACTGAGTCAGTTAGCACCTGAGCACAACGCCCAGAAAGTCGCTCGGTCGGTGGCAGTGCCACTACCGGTAGCACGGACCAGCTTCGACCTCTCTCGCCGAGTCTCAGCTGTCGACCGCTCGACATCCTCGTCATGTTTGCTTGTAATCTCAGTTCATAGGGACCTATTCGCAGCACCACGTTCGTCCAAGGACAGACTCGGCTTTCAGCCGAGTGAGCGATTTGTCTCGCCCGTTTAGCAGCTTCAACAACATTGAAGGTTGGCACTGTCGTCAATAGACATCGCTGCTGCCAGAAAATTATAAGCAGCGCAGCAACCCAAGCATCATCAAGCGACCTCTCTCGATCATCAACCCATCAGTCTTTTTAGCCAATGAAGTAGCAGTATCGACTGATCATCCTAAAACACGGTTGGTTTTTTGTATAAATGAGGGTTCTTGTTCTCTGCCACATTTGTATTTCACGGTTCTACCTGATCCGACGAAAAACAACTCTTTACAAATAGCAAGCTTGATGTGCTGTACCCACCAGAGATCCAGTTTGAGGCCACATCGTGTTTTGAAAATGTGAACGCTTAGAGGTGTAGAATGGGTACATTGCTGGCGCGAGCAACCCTACACGCAGGGAATCCAGGCTTCATCCACCACTTATCGTTTAGCAGCCCACAGATAGCAGCGAAGCCATGACCATCTCGCGCAACGTGTACAACCAGCTTTTCGAGCAGGCGCCCGACTCCGTTGAGGGTGCCAAGGAGAAGATTATTCGTCTGCGTCCCACGGAAGCCAAAGCCGGCGCCGTGGTCATGTCGGCCAAGAGCAAAATCCAGATGTGGACGAAGGAGGAGCACGAACGTTTCCTTGCGGCGCTTGAGAAGTTCCCGGCTGGGCCCTGGAAGAAGGTGGCTGACTTTATCGGCACCAAGACACCGCGCCAGACTATGACGCACGCCCAAAAGTACCGCCAAAAGATCCACCGTCGCCAACGCGGCCTTCGCAACCAGAAGAAGAACAGCAACAGCAGTGATGCTAACCCGGCGCCCGTGGACACCAAAGCTGCCGTGAAGGGAGAGCCCAAGAACATCGTATCCCCTTATGGTGTTGCCGACTTGCAGCTTAAGCCTGGATCGGTGGTCGCGGCCGCCGCCGCTGCCGGCGCTACGAGTGACCAGCTGCTCAACATTTTGGCCCAGCAGGCAACGACCATTCAGGACAAGCCGGAGCCTATGGAGGTGGACTCTGCCGCTACGATGGACGAAGAACAGGAGGAAGTAGTCGCAGTAGCAACTGAAGCCCCGGCCTCGACGCCCGAAGTAGTTAATACCGCTGATGCGACAGCGGTCAGCCAAGGGTCGCCTAACACCAACTTGCCATCGCTTGCGGAAATCCTGCATCTAAGCGGCGAAGGACAGGCGCCCACTGAACAGGCGCAGTCACCCAAAAAGGACGAGGACAAGCTGAACGAGGCCAAGTCGGACGAGCAGACAGTTGCCGACAAAGAGATGGAGGGCGACGTTGAAAAAAAGACTGTCTCTGAAGAAACGACGGACACGGTCCTTGTCGACTCGAAGCCTGAGGCAGAACCCCAAATCCGGCCAGAGGACTGCGCACATGGCGGTCAGAAACCCGCGGTAGAGGAGACGATGCAGCCGCAGGTTGAAGAAATCTAAGAGGTTTTGCTTGACGTGGCTTCGATCCTGAGGAGCAGCTAGTTTGAGCATCAGCGCGGCCTGATTCCGCCGCGGGTATAATTATTGATAAAAAGCAGTTTGCGCATCTTTTTCAGACTCTTCGCCGTACGTGTGCAAACTCTGGTACAACAAGTTGGCTCACCCGCTTTCCCAGGGTCATTTTGCGCTGGGAAGCGCTACAGCTGATTATCAGATTGTTTAATACAAACTGTCTGATACCCGAACCTGTAAACAACTTCAACCTATCCGCATTCACTCTTCATTTCAGCAGACTTCAACATTTCCGCACTCTTCAATTTCCGCATTCCGCATTCAAGTGATCATGGACGATTTCCCCCACGCCTCCTGCGTCTACGATTTCACGCACCGATATGTTCCCATGTGTATTCTAGCTCCACACGCAGCACCCGAGGCAAGTCCCATCGCCAGAGCTCAACCTGATGGGCTCTATGAGTCGCTGGTCTCGGGCTACGCAGACGTAGCTGCGGGTTTCACAGCCTTCACAGCTGATGTTGTCCAGAGTCTACTTTTGGTACAGGTTGGAGACGCAGTTATCGCCGCTGCACCTCGTGTGTGGCAGTGGCTGCACCACAAGCTTCGTGCTAGTGAGTCTCAAGATACCGACGTGGAAGTGTTACCTCTTGCTCAACCCGTTGCGCTCACGTTGAGCTTGCAGCACTTGGACTATATCGCCGATAAATTTGGCGATGTTCGGACGGAGCTGCAGCTTATTCATGGCGCAGTAGACGAGATCAAGACGGAGCTGCGGCTGACTCGTAGCACTGTTGACGATCGCCAAGAGACAGGTAATAAAAGTGCAACGAAGCCAGAGCTAGAACTGCTTAAACTGAGCGACCACCAAAAACACCAGGGCGTGCTTAGGAGCGAAAACACGCGCGGTGTCCAAGCTACAAATAAGTAAGATCCAGAACTGCAAGACTAAAAGAATCCCAATTAGCTCTGTTAGCTACTGCAATTGTAGCTCGGTGATGTCATCTTCTATGAGGGTGGCGGCAAAAATCAAGAGTGGTGTGGTAAGTTTTGGCCATGCGTGCGTAGTATTTCGTTAACAGTTATCTCGACGCCATTTCAACAGACAGCTCCATTTCCTTGTTGCTACAGCTTCCAGACAACAAGTGCAGCAATATTGCGTTGCCATTTACACACAATCTACTACCAACCCATCGCCAGACCTTGAAGTTGTTTCGATTGATTACATCCGCTGATCGTGGAGGAATCGACCCCTACAGTATTGAAGCTCCACCAGCAATTGCAGCAATTTACGCTTCCACTTGTGCCAGTTCATCTTGTTCGCCTCCTCTCGGTTTTCCGATTCAAGTTCACGACGGCGCTCTATGCGCCTCTAGCTCCAACCGAGCATGAAGTTCGGCCACGAGTTCCAACGCTACCGTGCAAACTCCGCTTGGACTTGCACGAAACGTTCACTCTCGACAGTGAGAGCTACGTGAGCACAATGAACTGCTTGCTCGAAACTTGATCCATCCACAGCTTAGTCATCATAAGTACTCATGTCGGACTGATACTGCTGCAAGCGCACTTCATTGTTCTTAAGACTGGTGGCTTTCCAATCACTTCCGTGTCTGGAAGACTCATTGTGAATGTGTTTGCGACCGACATTGGGTGAGCTGGCAACTGCCGCATTGCGACTAGCGGAATGACGCTGAATTGCTGATGACGGCGGGATGCCGTACATTTTATTCAGTTTCTCGTCGATCCTGTCCATGTAGTCGTGTACAGCAGCATCCACCTTGTCAATCCCGACTCGTCTACTTCTCTTCGTGTGTACCTGTCGATCCGCGTCCCATGAAGCATTCGTAGGTAAAGTCGAAGTCTTCCGAGGTGAAGGTGTGCTGCACTCGCTACTATCGCTCTGAAAGCGAACACCTCTGTCGTGTGGTGAAGTGTCACTCAAAGCTTTCGATACGTCAAGTTGCTGCCATTCACTAAGGAAAGAGTCCACCTCCTCTGAATGGCGAGACAAATTCACCCCCGTTTCAGAAGGCAAAGGCATCACCGAATCTGGTGAACTTGCCACGTTATTCTCGCGCCGTCTTCGTGGAGAAATGACAATGTGCCCTTCACCACATTCGCATGGATCAGTGATGTCAACAGTTGCTGCAAACGGAGTCTTCTTCTTACCTTTCATAGGTGGCGTGGATGCATTTCTCCCACACATTTTATGTTTACTTGATGTGAGCGATTTTGCCTGGCAACAATCCATTTTCGCCTCCTCCAAGTCATTGTCTTCGCTTCCACTGCCATCGTTAAAACTCTTTTCCAGTTCTCGCAATTTCTCCTCACGGACTTTTCGCTCAACTTTCTCCTGTTGACGTCGTAGATTCCGCCTCCTCCAAGTCATTGTCTTCGCTTCCACTGCCATCGTTAAAACTCTTTCCCAGTTCTCGCAATTTCTCCTCACGGACTTTTCGCTCAACTTTCTCCTGTTGACGTCGTAGATGGTTCACTACCGTCTGTAAAGTTGATTTCTCCTGAACTTCTTGCTCCAATTGCCAACTAACTTGCTGGTACAGTTCATGAGCTTTTTTAACTGCTTGCTTTAGACTGCGCACTTCGTCTTCCTGTCGACGTGCAGCAGCTTTGGATTTATCTGCCTTTGCTTCCTCTTCAACTGAAACACTCTTCACTTGGTTAAGCTCACTCTGTATGGACGATTTTTCACATTCCAGTTGCGTGATTCGAGCCTCTGCGCTTAGAATTTCTTGCTGTAAACTTTCAATTCTCGCTTGCGCTTCAACAAGCTCGTCTTCCTTCAATTGCATCTTCTCCTCATTAACCTGACACTCTTGCTGCGTTCTTTGCATCTCTTGGTCATTTTGACCACGTAGGACTGTCATCTCACTCTTCAGATCCTCCGTCGTCTTCAGCAGAATTTCCATATCCTTCAAACTATTTGCCTGCTGATCAAGCTGGAACTGAAATTCATAGTTTTCCTTCTGTAACGAATTCCGCTGGTAATGTAAATCCTCAACGCGCTTGCCCAAAGCTAAGATCCGCTTGCGAATCAAAGCCACAGTCGGAAGATCCTCCTCAAAACTTGGAGCTGCCTCGTACTCAGCCATAATATCATCATGCTGATCCGGTCTCTTTTTACTTTGACGTCGTCGACGTTCAAGCAACGCTTGACAGTGGAAAGTTCCGATAGTATTTGCCACCAATAGCTCTTTTGAAGCCGGGTTCATAGCCATTACCACCTTTAGAATCAAATTACCAAGTGACGAGGGCAATTGTCCTGACGACGCCGAGTTTGACTCTAAAACTTCTGCAACTTTCTCCGTGATCTGCATTTTCTTCAGTCGTTCCAGCAGCGGACGAAGTGATAGCTTTGATAACGTCTCTTTCGGGGGAAGAACTTTGATCATTGTGGGCTGAGACGACAATGTACAGACTCTCTTTCTAGATCTCGTCACCTTGAGTGGAGCGCAGAGACCATAAGCGCTCTGCTCTTCCGACCTGGTACGATTGGCACTGAAATGCTGAAAGCGATTCATAGCAAAAACAGCAATAACAACTCGCCGGAATACACGTCGACGTCGTCGCTCCTTCATTTTTTCCTGATCTGGAGCTGCTGTCGGAATCATTTCCTTTAGTACCTGACCGATACATTCAATTTGTTCGTGACGTTGAGCGTAGTCAGCATTTTCACGCCAAAGAAGCCGCTTTTGAGCCAGTAAGTCACTCACTTGGAGGATTAATGGCTGTACCACCAGGACGAAAAGATGCAAAATCGTTGCAAATACTGGAAGATCAGCTTCCAACCCATTCACTACCTGCTGGAGTTGTGCGTTATCTTTCTCAACTTCCGCAAGTTGAGTTGATTGTTCCTGAAGCTTATTTTCCAGTGTACTTCGCTCGTTCTCCATCTCTGTCATACACTGTTCAAAGTGTTGTTTTTGCTCACTGGCGTTCTTGTCATGTACACGATCCACTTCATCGAGAGTTTGCTTAAATTCATCACTTTTGGCTGCAATTTCTTGCTCCAACGACTGCACTTGGGACTGCAATTGGCATTGAATCTCATCGACTTCACGAGTTTGTTTTTCGCTTTCAATCCTCCATCGATCCCGTACTACAACGAGAGCAGAAATCTCCTTTTCTAACGCAGAAAATGAACGCGCAAGTGGCTCAGCAGTCAATGACTGAGGTTTATCCCAGGATTTTTCTGTCTCTAGCGCATGATGCAGCAGCTTCCGAAGATGAACAACAAAGATCCCCCACTTTGTCAGATCAGCTTCCAGTCCTTCTTTCTTCTCACACATTTGTTCGCTCCACTTGAGAACCTCCACCTTCTCTTGACTGACAATTTCGCGCGCTTGCTCTGCCAATTTGCGCTTTTCACGAAGTTCCTTCATTTTTGCGGCATCCTCCGCTCGTAACTTCTCCAATTCCGTTGCAAGTTCCACTGCTTGTGATAATTTGCCACCCTGTTGCCGAACAAGGTGACGAGCTCGCTGGAATTCGTGCACAATGTCCATCGTTTCGTTCCGTAGCGCAGAAATTGCTGCTTGGACAATCTGCAGCTCGGGAACTTCTTGCCAAACCTCTTGGCGATTTGAACGTCCAGTAGATACTAGCGTATCTAGTGCTACATCGTCCGTATCACTTGAATCTGTATGGGTAGATGCAGGTGTATGAAGAGCTTTTTCAACGTACTTCCGAAGAGCTTCAACTTGCTTTTGTACGTTTTTTGCTTCTTCAGCAACAGCAACTTTGACCTCGTTCGCTGCAGTCTCCGCATCTGCTAACCGAGTCTCCACTGACTCAAACTCTTCGCGGATGTTTCCAATCGTAGCAGCGTCGCTTTTGTGCTTAGAAATGTGTTCTTCCAGCTGAACTGCACACCTTCGGAGCTGCTCTTGGTAAGCTACTTTGCGCTCCTTCCAATGCTCATGAAAGACAGCCAATTGGTGTTCCAGTTCTCTCTGTTTCTCCAAAAGCATTCCGTTCTCTACTTGCATGCGTTCCAATTGCATCTGCTGGTTACTTCGTACGTTCTCAACTTTCTTACGCTTCTCGTGCTCTTGTGTGTAAGTCTTCTGTAGTGCTTCCATGCCTTCCTCCATGCGTTTTACACAATCAGCAGTCGACGTTTCTACAGATTCACAGTGCACTGTTTTCTCGTCAAGTCTCGTCGTCAGCTCAGTCATTTCACTCTTTACGTCCTCCAACTGAGCATTTCGTTCCGCCACTTCGTCTTCTAGAGATGAAATTGTCTTCTTGTAAAACTCAAGCTCCTCCATGGATTGACTTTCCTGTTGACGAAGTTGCTTAGTGTTGCGCTTCCAGCGTTTAACCTCAAGCACCAACTCTGAAATCTCATTCTGTGAGTCATTCTGCAACTGATCGTGAGCTTCACGGACCTGATTATAAGTCTCACGGATCTCTCGTAGTGCAGTCTGAAGACCTCGATTTTCAGCATGAGCTGCAGTAAGTCTTTTCTGAGTAATTCTCAGTTTTTGGGTTGTCTGAGCTGCTGTTGCAAGACCCTTTTGATCCCGCTGCACTTTCGCTTCCAACTCGTTAATCTCATCTCGTAAACGCTTCACTTCGCGTTCACGAAGATCGTCCCGTTCTTGGAGAGCTTCATTTCGCTCACGTAGCGACCTTGTTTCTTGTCGAAAACGATTGTTTTCCACTTGCAAGCGACGTAGAAGCTCTAACTGACGTCGTAATGCATCATTGGAGACTTCTTGCTGCTGCATGTCCTCGTAAAATGCTGCAGTTGGAGCGACCTTGTTTCTTGTCGAAAACGATTGTTTTCCACTTGCAAGCGACGTAGAAGCTCTAATTGACGTCGTAATGCATCATTGGAGACTTCTTGCTGCTGCATGTCCTCGTAAAATGCTGCAGTTGATCGATTCCCAGTAGAAACTTCTGTACGCTGACGGTGGAATTCAGCTCGAGCCTTCTCTTTGATTCGACGAAGCATTTCTCGAGCATGACTATCATCATCTTCATCATTCGTATCTTCTTCTAATAATTTAGACTGGTGCTGAAGTCGACTATTACGAGTCAAATGGGTACTTTGACGAGAAAGTGTACCAATATTTACAGGTTCTTCCTTCTGGAAGCGAAATCCCGTCTTGACAGTGTGAACAGGTTTCTTAGGAGAGCTGATCTGTTGTCTAGTGAGAATTTCACTTAACAGGGGAGAGTTGGGACTATTAGAATACGACGGACTTGCCGATTCGGAGGTGGATCCTTCTGCTCGCATCACTTCAAACAGTTTCCTCTGATGGGCGTAATGTGCTTGTTGCTGCTTGAGATTACGTTGCAGTTTAGTTTCCATACGCTTTGCATGTCGGTCTTGTTGGTCACGTTGAGTTTGAACTGGTCGCTGAATTGGAGATTCTTCTTCATCTTTAGTCTCTTCTTCATTGGTTTCAAACTGATCATCATGTGCTTCATCTTCTGATAAATCGTCCAGATGCAGCAGCAATTCGGGGGATGCAGGAGCTGACGACGTGTCCACTGGCTTCAACGCATTAGAATTCGTATTGATCGTGTCCTGTGTCATATCTTGTAATACATTAAACGATGTCGGACATGAGCCTTCCATTGACGTGATATTGAGGCCTGTGACTAAGTGATCAAGTCAAGTAGGTTTCTACCTGCCGACACCTCCGCCTTTTCAACCGCCCGTGCAACCGCCTGAAACTACAACCAGCAACACTTCCAGAAGCTTGATATGTATTGTTTTAAGCGCGAAGCAGCAGCTTAAATCAGCTTCAACCAGTTAGTTTAAAGCAGCCTATCGCTCTACTCCGTCTTCCGTCTACCAATAAAGTGCAGCAAGCACTATCGTGGACCATAAGTCTAGTCCACATCTTCCACTGTCGAAGTACCAGCCTTTCGCTGACGCAAAGTCGACTCTGTCGTGCTGTTGCCACCTTTAGCGAAACTGACAAGGATATCGACCACTTCGGCGTTCTCCTCGCCCTTGGCGACCTCAGCCGCCGTCCGGCCATCAGACGCCTTGACAGCCATCAGCTTCTCGCGTTTGGATTCCGAGATGCTCGACAGCAGCGCCTCCGCAGCCTCCGGTCGACCATGGAAGGCGCTCCAGTGCAACGCCGTCCATCCGTCTCCGTCCGCAGCCAGCACGTTAGCTCCAGCTTTTACCACCTTCTGAATAAATTCGTCCGTGTCCACGGGAGAGCCACAAGCCACCATTAAAGCGGTCCACTGGTCCTCGTCCGTCTTAGCGTTCACCTTGCCCTTCACCGCCGTCCAAAGCGCGTTGAAGTCGGCGTCAGCACCGGCGGCCAGCGCCTCCGCAATGGCTTCTTCAGGGGTCGCAGCCTTCTTCCCCCCCTTCGTCAACGAGGCCACAGCCGCCGTAGCAGTTGCAGTAGCAGCCGTCGCATCACCTGCAGCCGCCGCCGCGTCCTCCGCCGACTCGCCCTCAAGACGCTCGTTCCAAATGCGGCCGTTCCTGCGACCCAACACATAGGCCTGCACCAGCGGGTTGTCCCACAGATTCATGGGCATCATGACGCTCTGGATCAGCACCACGTGGTTCACGCCCATCTTGAAATGGATGAGCGACGAGATGCCCGCGCCAATGAGCGTCTGTTTGATAAACTCGTTGGTTTTGGCCATTTCGTGGGCCTCGTACGTCGTCTCCGTGAGCTCCGCGTAGTTGGGCGACTGGTCGAAAGGCGACTTGGTGCCTGGGATGAAGATCTTGCGCGTGTCATGCTTGCGCTCGACTTGCTGCCTGAGGTAGAGACCAATCAACAACGCCGTGATTTGGCACACAAAGAAGGCGGTGCGTGCTCCCGTGAGGATCATCTCGTTCTCGAAGTCGATCTTTCCCATAAGGAACATCATCGGCAGCATGATTACCATGCGCATGGGGCTCTGCTTACCCGCCATGACTCGAGAAAGGCAATCACTTAAGAGGTAATGGAGGGGGCGAAAGTCGGAATGAGACCACTGCTTCGGTGGCGACGTGGTCAGGGTGCAGTCATTTCAAGATATATTGCTGGATCTTTGTATGCTTGTGTCGAAATAATATCGCGCTGCGATTGGTTCAAACTGCATTTTTGTTAGTCGAGGTCACGCACGTCCCAACTTTGGCGCAGACCCTCTGACCAAAGCGGCAGCAGTAGCAGTTTGAGGGTAAACTGTGGCTGAGATGGAGCGTTGTACACTGCGCCTGCAGACGCTATACCTGGCACTACAGATTCACGACAGATGTCTTGAGGTCGTTCTCGCATTGACTTTGAAGATATTGCGATTGCCACTCTGTGCGCGGCGATTATGTCACTACTGTCGGCATCGTGTCACCCAATTCACTGGCCGTACAATCCAAAATATCTGAGCTGGGCAGTAAGTTGTCTTCTCAGGGATTCGTGTGAGTTGTGACGCTGGAAGCTCTACATCGATAGAGCAAGGCGGTGTCAATAAAGAAGTCGACAAACCTCGGGTGCGATGTTGGCTGTACCGCAGAATGAATTCGCT
>JAIKVB010000114.1:0-42339 GCA_024679045.1 Phytophthora brassicae | reverse complement strand
AGATCCAGAAACGACTGGAATGGCAGAACTCTTGTTCCTGACTCCTGCCACTGTCAATAATCAGTCATAATTAGTGGTAAATAGCAGTCAAAAGACTAGAACTTAGTGTACAAACCAGTGCAAGTTTGAGTAAATGCTGGACGAACCTTATTATTATACCTATCCGATGCAAACGTTATATTCGTCCTGTCGCGACGCAAGAGCTCCTCTCGACGGTGCAACCCACGGTGCTCTTGCCACTCTAGGAGAGGCTAGTGAACTAGAGCGTTGGCGCCCTTCTGCTGCAGCGCAACTTAGCACTGTAGGCGCGTGAACAGATCCGATACGGCGAGTGTGGGCGCGTAGCTGCTGGGACTACTAACGCCCTGGATGAACGCAATTATCACAAGGTATGGCATGATACAAGCACGGCCAGCACGAACTTCTGCATGTAAGCTCGGCGCTCGTTGTACTCGGGGCCGTGTGAGAAGACGCTGCTTCACGGACCATCGCTTGCTTAAGTAAATTTGTATTTACATATTCTACTAAGGTGATTTTTTGGATTCAAGCTTAAACTTTCAACCGAATATTTACAATACCACGGCGGTATTACCGTAACGGTAATACCGCCTTGATTAACGCTTGGTAGTTAGTAGGAGGTAATACCACGGTAAAGACCAACACTAATCAGGAGGATAGTTGGCTATGCTAAGGAGGCTTTGTCTTCCTCCATCACTCCCCTCTGATAATCAGGCATGTTTGAGAGAGGGCTAGTCCTTATTAAAGATAGGTTTAACCTTTCTACTCGACATACAATCTTCGCATCATGCTTTCGTCATCCAGGGGTGCAGCAAAAAACCCAGTCATACTAGTCCTTACTGTAGATGATTAATGTGGCCTTCTATTTGGTAACTACACTCACTACATGTAGTGTTTAGAGCCTGTCGGCGGCTGTCAAACCGTGGGTTGGACATCCATCCTCATTTTCCGCCAATCGCAGGCCGTAAACAACATTTTGTGCCAATCCTGTCATCGCACTTAGTACCTCGTCATTATCATATTCACTCCTTCCCTTTCTCTTCCAGAGGCCAGTCGAACACTAGACCTGTCTGAACGTCTTGATTAGCTCGCCATGGACACGCCTGTACACCAGATCAACGAGTCCAGTCTCCTCCAGGGCAACGCCACAGGTGACGCATTGATGTTGGGTTTACCACTCAACTGGGTGGAGACTCACCGCGCCTCCAGTCTTCTCGTTGCTTTCGCCTGCTGTGTTGTGGCCTCATTACTAAGCGTCTACAACATCGTGCAGCACTTGGCGCACTACTCGCGACCGCAACTGCAGCGCTACATCGTGCGCATCCTCGTGGTTGTTCCCGTCTACGCGCTTGGCTCGTTGCTCTCACTCACGTTCGTGAACCAAGCTCTATACTTCGACTCAATCCGCAACTGCTACGAAGCCTTCGTAGTCTACAGTTTCCTGGCACTCGTGCTCAGTTTCGCAGGTGGTGAGTCCGTTTGTGTATTGAAGATGCAAAGCGAGCCGGATATCCGTCATCCGTGGCCTCTCAGTCGCTGCTTCTACCCGCTCGGACGTGACGGCCGCTTATTGCGACTGTGCAAGCGCGCCACACTCCAGTTCGTGATCGTTAAACCTATTTTCGCTGCGCTGTCGCTGCTTATGCTGGCGTGCGGCAAGTATCACACTCTAGCGTACCAACTCATCCTCGTGGTGGTCTACAACATCTCGTACTCACTCGCTCTCTATGGGCTTTGGCTCTTTTACCTGGCTACGAGACACATTCTGCAGCCGTTTAACCCTGTGCTCAAGTTCTTTGCCGTCAAGAGCGTCGTATTCCTCACTTTCTGGCAAAGTAGTTTATTGGACTTTATCCCTGGCATCACGAACGAACAAACTTTCGCCTGGAAGGAATTCATCCTGTGTGTCGAGATGGTGCCGTTCGCCTTTGTGCACTTGTTGGCGTTTAACTCGAACCAGTTTAAGAAAAATCTGGACCGACTACCCGACTCGGAGGTGCTTAAGAATATGAAGGAAGTGCTGTGTCTTTCAGACATTCTGGCGGACGCCTACCACAATTTCATGCCATCGTATCGTGATTACATGCTGCAACGCGGGGGTGAATCGACTGGAAGAGCGCGTCGTAAAAACAACACAACTGAAGGCTTTGGAGACGCGTCATCATCAGAAGAAAGTCCGACGCCAATGGCTCATTCAAATCCGCGGGTTCCGCGCTTCGTGATCGATGATGAAGACGACGACTTGGACGAGATCGATCTCGAGTCGAGCGCCAGTACCACAACGAGTTCAGCTGAGTTAATGTCTGTCTCTACGAATGAAAAGCTGCCAGTCATAAAGGACGGACAAGTCGATATTAAAGCGGATGCAGACGTCGATATGGCTAATCCGCAGGATGACGACCACATGAATACGACTGACTCTGCTCTCGAGGAAGGAAATACTGCGGCTACTGAGCAGCAGTCAACGGCAGAAGTCTCGGTAATAGAGACGCCACGTCGACAACGATCTAATAGTTCCCCCAACGCTACCAGTACCCGCGAACTCACGCGGCAAGAAGATGACAGCGCTAGTCTATAGACCGCTAGCACTAAATAGTAATAACCTATCGTATCGTCAAATGAATCGTGTACCCTATTAAGAGCTTGCTAGGTATTGTATCTGTCGACAGAAGAATACTCCGAATACAGTGAATCCTACCGGTATTAAATAGTACAGTATTCAGCTCTTCAAGACCGAAATGAAATGATTGTGAGCTCGTTGAAGTTGCAGTTTTGGCAACGATGACCTTGCTCGTGTTTGCACACAGTACTGGATGTATATTCTTCTTATTGCTGTTTAGCTTGTAGCGTAAGAGCACTAGCCATCAGCTGTAGGCGAACTAGCAAGAGTCAAAAGACAGTTTGGAGGTCGATTTTCAAGTTGATTTATCCGTTGAATGGAGGTTGAAGTCGGAGCCTCGAGGAAGTTGCAGATCTAGTGGACCAATCATATTCGTCGAATTTCCTTGACTAGCTCCTTGATCCTGGATGACGCGCGCGACTCGACTGTACCCAATGACACTTATTTCAGAACGCAGATGAATTAATAGTCGTCGTTTGGTTCCAGATTAACTGTAAATAGTACGTCAACGTAAGGATAGGACGGATACCGGTGGTCTCATTGCGCTTCTAAGAAGCAGCAGGAAGAGAAACGGCTTCTTGCACCGCCTTCCTCATTCTCGCTTTAGCTGCCTTACGCGCACTCGCTTCTCCAATATCCTCAGCTTCAAACAGTATGAATACCAACATTCTGAAGGTCCATGTGGCCAACCCTGTCGTGGAGCTCGACGGTGACGAGATGACGCGCATCATCTGGAAAGATATTCGCGAGAAGCTCATCTTGCCCTTCCTGGACCTCACAATCGAGTACTACGACCTCGGACTCGAACACCGCGACGCCACCAACGACGAAGTGACGCTCGAAGCCGCGCGTGCCATCAAGAAGCACAACGTGGGCATTAAATGCGCCACCATCACGCCCGACGAAGACCGCGTGGAGGAGTTTGGGCTCAAGAAGATGTGGCTCAGTCCCAATGGCACGCTGCGTAATGAACTGGGTGGCACGGTCTTCCGCGAACCCATTATATGCAAGAACATCCCCAAGCTCGTGCCTGGATGGAAGGAGCCGATTATCATCGGCCGTCATGCCTTCGGTGATCAATACAAGGCCATTGACTTTGTGGCCAAAGAACCCGGTACGTTCAAGCTCACATTCACGCCTGCACGCAGCGGTGCCGCGCCGGAAGAGTTTCATGTGTACGACTTCAAGGGGTTGGATGGCGGCGTGGGTATGGGCATGTACAACACAGCCGAGTCCATTACGGGCTTTGCCAAGTCGTGTTTCGAGTACGCTTTGGACCGCAAAATGCCGCTGTACATGAGCACCAAGAACACGATCCTGAAACGCTACGATGGCCGCTTTAAGGATATTTTCCAGGTTATGTACGAGAAATCGTATGAGAAGCAGTTTAAGGAAGCTGGCGTCTGGTACGAACACCGTCTCATTGACGACATGGTGGCACAATGTCTTAAGTCCAAAGGCGGCTTCGTCTGGGCGTGTAAGAACTATGACGGTGACGTGCAATCGGACATTTTGGCGCAGGGTTTCGGCTCGCTGGGTTTGATGACTAGCGTGTTGCTCACACCCGACGGTAAGACGATGGAGGCTGAGGCTGCACACGGCACAGTCACGCGCCACTACCGCGTGCATCAGAAAGGAGGTGAGACGAGCACCAACTCGATCGCAAGTATCTTTGCCTGGACGAGGGGACTGCTACACCGCGCCAAGCTGGACGACAATAACCACCTGAAGCTCTTTTGTGAGGAACTCGAGGCCTGTATTGTGGACAGTGTGGAGGCTGGACAGATGACCAAAGACCTGGCACTGCTCATCCACGGCTCTGACTTGAAGCGGGAACACTACCTCGACACTTTTCAGTTTATCGACCAGATTGCACAGAATCTGCGTGCACGTCTCGCCTCCAATTCACGCTTCCACGTGTAGCCATCTTTGTATTAAATACGGTAGATCGCAAAGAGCCACAAGTAATACATGTAGCTCCCCTCAACTTTCAAAGTAAAGATGGCTACACCGATCTTCATTTCTTTTCTAGAACGATGTAGCCATTTAACACCTTGGCCCGTCAAATATTTTATCCGGCTCACTTTTATCCGTATCCGGATAGTCTTCTCCTGACCTTCATTCTGCAAAAAGTTCGATCAAGAGCAAGCATGAGTGCGCACCGGTCGATGAGTGATGTGAGCGACGGCAGCGTAGACGACGACGAGTTCCTGAACGAAGCACTAGATGAGCTGGTAGAGGAAGGTGCGCTGGCCCGTGAATTGGCTCGAAGCGGCTTCTTCGGCGACCACGAAGACGACGAGAGCGACGTTTCCAGTCCACAGCCTCGACGCGCCGGCCGCCGTTCCAACGCCGCGCGGATGCTGGAAGCACTGGAGAATTTCTCTCACGAGGCGGAAGGGGACACGGCGGTTCCTCAGTCTCTGCGTGGACTCTTGGAGCAGCTACAAGGGGGCGACGGGGGTCTAAACGGCATGTTTCCTCTATCGCAGTTGCTGCAAGGAAATAACCCGAGATTCCAGCGAATTCGGAGCCAGATAGACGTTGACCAGCCACTCCACATCCAAATGACGGGACTCTCGGAGCTTTGCGAGACTCTCTCGCTGTCAACGGAGGAAGCGCTGGCTGTCTCGGGCTTTAGCGTGGACAGTTTTGTGCCTGCTGTTGTGACGCTCATTCGTACACCTAGTTCTATGGACGTTTTATTACTTGCAGCTAGAGCTCTGTCTGCATTATTGGAGCTGTACCCAAGCTCAGGTATCCAGAAAGCCACGGCGGAGCATGTCATCCCTTCTCTTTGTGAGAAACTGCTGGAGATTGAGTACATGGATGTAGCTGAGTTGGCTCTACAGATTCTAGAGAAGATTATATGTAAGACTGAGTCTGCACTGACGTCCGGGAGCTCCATAGTGCCTCATGTAGCGCAATTGTGTGCCCAGTATCGGATGGAAGTGATTCAGGAGAATGGCATCGTTGCGTTGCTGCAGTTTGTGGACTTTTTCCCACTCGAGATTCAACGGCGAGCTGCACGAATTGTCTGTCAATTGTGTACGGACTTCCCCTTATCTATGGAAAGTAAACTACAGCAAGGACTGCCGTATATCACGAATTTATTACGCTCTTTTGACAATGAAATCCTTCAGAGCAGTTTTGCAGGCTTGCAGAAACTGGGGGAGAGTACGGCGTTCTCGGAGAATGCGGCGTTTGCTTCTATGGTGGCGACTGAAGAGATTTGCGGTCTTCTTGTGGGGAAATTAATGTCGTACGCGAGTTTGGATGGAGAAGGAGGAAGCTCCACGTCGTCTCAGTTGTCACCGATGGGATATACGAGCATGTTACGCTTTCTGTCATGTTTACTCTCGTGTGTTGTTAGCGATATGAGAGCATCGTCGGTGGTGCCTAGTGCATCGCACTTGCGGTTTGTTATCTTGCCACCAATAGTGACAGCGCTGCTAGCCAAGCAAGAAGTGATTTCAGAGAACCAGCTGCTTCGTGACACGCTGAAGCTAGTGATTGCCGTACTTCCCATTACAGAAGAACTCTCGTCGACGACCACTATTCCGTCTACGATGCTCACGCTCGCACACGATATTTTGCCACTGATTATTCGCGTTTACGACGCAATTTCGCGCGCTGATTTACGGTACGACTGTCTGGGTGTCATCTTCCGAAGCTGCTCGTTGGTGCATGCTAACCAGCAGCCGTTTACTACGCAAGAACGCACCGAGTTATCACGACTTTCTGCGTTTCTCGCACGCGTTCTGCGGCCTAAGGGCAATGGCTCAATTACGACGTCTCTATCTTCGCTAGTCCAGACAGAAAAGGATCTCATTCCAGTACAACTTGCTTTGCGAGTTGTTGAGGTTCCGCTCCTGCATTCTGACTCAAGGGAGGCTGCAATGGACATTTTTGAGCGCCACGGTGTTACAGGCATCATTCGATTTTACGCCTCCAGTCCCAAGCAGGATGATGCAAGTGATTTACTGGAGATTCAAACCACTTCAGCTCGATTGATTCGTGAATATTTTGGCGACAAGAGCTCGATTGTGAGTGTAATGGCTCAGCTTGAGCAACTTGTGGAAGAACTGGAAGTCACTTTATCAACTGACAGTTCACTTGAAAATGATCGAGCATCACTCCTTGATGTGCTGCTAAAACTGCGGCACTTTGTAGCTCAAGGAGACGATTTCCTGACCGCACATGAGATTGCTCGCAGCGGATTGGTTAACGTTCTCGTTCAGATTCTCTCGGGTGACGAAAGCCAACACGCTTTTTCACAAATGCTCGACGTACAAGAAGCGGGAAGTGACGGGGTAGGATTCGTCACATGTCTTTTGCAATGCTTGCAAGACGCCATTTCCTCCGAGAAAGATGTATTTACGGTCTCTTCATCTTCGTCGGTGGACGATGGGCTGTCGTCTGGTAGTGTGGCTATTGATTTGGATCAGTTAACGCAACATGTTAAGGTTCGTGTGCTGGTTGAAGAGATGAAGGCAACAGCAGAGCCTGACAATGAAGACCAAAGTACCGAGCAAACAGACTCTTGTGAGGGTCTAGAAACAAACGATGCTGCTCTTCCATGGATGAAAAAGAGTCCATCTAAGCGGAAGGGAAGCAGCTACAAGCTAAACAAGCGTGGTGTGCACGAAACGGTTGTCTTAGTGGAACCTCTTGCTCGAATCGAAACGATAGAGGATTTTATTGCCGACAAGCTGTTTGGAAGAGGAGGAAATGCTGAGTCCATTCTGGATGAAGTGGCCGGTGTATCCGCTGAGAGTGAAGAGGGCGAAGAAGCTGATGAAAGTGGAGAGTTTGCAAATGATGTGGTGAAACAACGCAGAGTGGTAGCGGTGTACAAGGAGCATGTCTTGCCGCCTGGAATGAGCGTTCTGGAAGCGATTGTTAAGTTTGGAAGCGAAGCTGCGACTGAAGACATTGAAGTCGATTCAGACCACATGATTACAGCGGGAAATACATCGCTCTCTCGATCTCGCATCTGGACATCATCACCTCATGATATTTCATTCCGAGTAGTAGGCTCATCAGATTCATCTGAAGATGGTGTCATTTCGGACGTTGTTGCTGAGGAATCCAAAATTACTACAGCGTTCTCGGCGTCTTTAACTCGAGAAGTTCCTGTTATGACGGATCAGTGGTGGGATGACGTGTGGGATCTCTTGCTACTCTTGAAACTTGTGCGAAAGCAGTGCATCGACAAGCCATTTGGAGCATCGCTAACCTTTGTGAACAGTTATCTGAGCTTACAAGTGCGCCGTGCTCTGCAGCAACCTGTTCGAGTGGTGACGAATTCTCTCCCTAAGTGGTGTTTTCGCCTTGTAGATGAGTTCTGGTTCGTGCTTGAGTTTGAAACGCGCTGTCATTTCATGTACGCTACAACGTGTGGATCTTCGAGAGCGATTCAATATCTCTGCCGTTCTGTATGGAAGAAAGCGGTGATGGAAGAACCAGCTCCAGCGCAGCAAACGCGGCCAATTTCTTCAAGCAGTCGGCGTCGTTATCGTGACAATTTGAGTCGTACTCGGACTTCTGGTTTGGAGAATCTCTCGCAAATGGTGAAGCTTCCTCGGCTAAAAGTACGAGTGGCACGTCCACGTCTTTTACAGTCAGCGATGAAGTTGCTGGCAATCTATGGTGGTAAAAAGGCGGTGATTGAGATTGAGTTTCTCGGGGAAGTCGGGACAGGTTTGGGCCCAACTACTGAGTTTTTCACATTGGTGTGTCAGCAGATGCAGTCAAAGCAATTGCAATTATGGAGAGATGACGATCTAATTGCAGCTTCCGAGTCTTCTAACGGTATCGTAGACATTGAGCAGAAGCGAGAAGCTGTGATCGATGACTCAGACACGACAAAAGCAGCTCAAACGACGAGCTCTCTTGCAATTCGAGGGTACCATCGTGTTGCAGTTTATCACTGTTCGAAGTGCAAGGCATTCCACATTCCCTCGTGCTCAGTACACCATCAACTACTTACACACGAAAAGAAACTGACCGACAAGACTGACGATTCCCAGCGAAAAAATGGTTCAGCTTCGAGATCGTCAACGTCAGCTCGACGCCAGACGTCGACGAATTCTTTCCCGCAGTGTGCGCAGTGTTTAGATGACCGTGATTGGTATTCCGATGCGACTTCATGCGACTGTAAATCTGAAGAAAGTGAGAGCGAATCCAAATCTTCTACTGGATGTACCCTCAAGTGGTGGATTGTGAGTGTTGAAGAGGTTCAGTACCTTGCTAAAGTGTTTCCTACACATTCCAAGAAGGTGAAGCATCCTGTACTTCAATGTGCACATTGTGATACGGTAAACTTTCCTGGTACGGATGCTGGTATTGTGGTTATGGATGGAGATCGTATGGTGTCTCGCTCTGGTCGACGTATGTTTGAAAGAGATTATCGTGCTGTGACGAAGCATGTGTCACCTTTGTGTGAAGGTACACCATTAAATGTCATGATATCTGCAATCACCCGAAAAGATGTCGAGATGTTAGTGGAGAACCTCGCGTTAAGTCCTGAAGTGCTTGAGTCTGAAATTGAGTCTTTAACCTACTTAAGTGAAGCAGCTTTAGGAGGAGCCAACGTTGGAGAAGGACCGTCTGTATTGGCTCCCTTTGGTCTCTATCCGAAGCCATACTTCAGTCAGCAAGACTATACTATGGATGAATCGAAAGGAACAGAATCAAGTGAGACTTTCAGTTTGGAAGCAGACGCGGTGTCTCTTAGTGGAGATGAAGTCGATGTGTTGGTTTGGTTCCGCTTCTTAGGCCGCTTTGTGGGTCAAGCGATGTTGGACGAACGACTGCTGAATTTACCATTTGCTCGTCCATTTTTACGTGCATTGCGTGGTGAAAAGATGGTTGGTAGGGGAGTGAGTGTAGAAACATCACTCTCGTTCTTAGAGGAGCTGGATCCTGCCGTCACCAACTCACTGCGTTATCTTCACAATTTGACTGTCAAGTACGCGTCTAACGAGCAGGAAATCGAAAAAGAAGCGGAGAAGGTCGCTCCATGGAAATTGGAAGTGGATTCGTTGTGTCTTTCATTCACGATGGTCGGTGCTGACGATATTCCACTTGTAGCCGGTGGGGAGGACATTCCTGTCACTTTGGAGACGCTCCGTCAATACGTGACGCTGAACTTGGAATTCTTACTGGACCGAACGATTAAAAGCCCAGTCCAAGCGTTCAGACAAGGCTTCGAGCAGATTTGCGGTGGTAGTGGCGAACGACAACTCTTTCGCTTTCTACAGGCTTTTGACGTACATGAACTGGAGGAACTTCTAAGCGATCGTGGAGCTGGTAGCACCATGTGGGATCGCGATGGCATTGATTTACGCGACTACATGGTGTGCGATCATGGATACACAGCGGACAGTCGCGCCATTGCTGATCTCATTTCAATCCTGTGTGAGTTGCCAGTGGATGATCAGCGACTCTTTGTGCGTTTTGTAACAGGAGCTAATCGTCTACCGCTTGGTGGACTACGCAGTCTCGAGCCGAAACTTACGGTTGTACGTAAAGTCTTTACAACAGAAGCAGGTGATACCAGCAGTATGAAAGACAAGGACGCAGTGTTACCCTCAGCTTCGACGTGTACGAACTACTTGAAGTTACCGGATTACTCGTCACGGGAGATCATGAAGCAACGTTTGCTCTACTGTATTAACGAAGGTCAGTGCAGTTTCCACCTATCATAAGGACGCTAATGAAAAGGGAAGGGTTATTTCTAGCCAGTTGGCGTAAACGAGATTCCTCGTCGTCTTTACATGTACCTAACGGAAAGACGAAGCATGATGAAGGGTTAAATAGGGAAATTGCATGTACGTTTACAGTCAACTACCAGTGCTTTGCTAGTCGTTCAGGAGTGTATTTTCGCTTCAAAAGACCCTATCACTTCGGATCTCTTGGCTGTCAAAATGCACTTAAACCTGACAGGATGAAAAAAAGTGTCTTGTGCCTACGCTCGACTCGATAAATAACCAACCAATTGGTGCGTCTTCTTTCCTTCGAAGCCGCTTCGTAGACGTCGCTGTATCGTCCTTCTCGTTCTCTTGGCCTGACCAGACGACATGATTCGCGTCTAAACGCTTTAGCACCAATACGCGGAACATTTGCGTCGTTTCTTGTATCAAACATCGCTGAGTCTAAAAACACTCTTGACTGCGACGTAATTCATCACGCGAGTACCAGACGCGACGTTTGTAGTCCGCATCAAAGCTGGAACGGGCAGGAATCTCCACCACATTCACATCCACATGGAAACTAATACGACGGTCGTGACTGCATGCACGAACACGCAGAATGCCATCGTCCTCATCGTCCGTATCGTCATCTGTATCCGCCAAAGAGTCACACGTGGAAGTACGAGCTCTTGTCTTCTTGAGGTCTTTCTGAGGTGAAATCCCCTGTAAAGCGATAGCCATCCAATCGTCCGCGTCATCGTCGTCTTCCTGTTCCGGAGCGCCAGTGCCATCCGTCCGGAAATATTCACGGACGTTCACAACACTCTTGGTACGTTGACGCATAGTGTGGTCGTTTTTTATTTCCGCGGTGGTTGTAGATAAAATACCGCTGCTGAGCTGGTTTTTTTCTTCGTGCTTTAACCCTTCTTAAATAAAAGGCAAGTGAGCGAAACAAAGGGTTTTGAGAAATGACAAAGGGAAGACAAATAATGGACCAGGAAAAATGACAAGTTGACGACAACCAGACGACCAGACGAGACACGTTCCGACCCCTAGTCCTATGTTCTATTTTTACACGAGAAGCAGATAGCTGATGGCGTCATGTTGTAAACTTTTACGCGTTGGATTTCCTGTCGCAGTATGTATTGCCAATAATATTGGGAGAGATGTTTTTTTTTTTGCAAAGGAAAGATTCTGTCGCGTATTTGCGCGAAATTTGCGTTTAATGGCTGGTTATTAATACCTCGTAGAACCCTCGGCCACCTACGCTTCTGGTTGCGGGATAACGTTCCCTCCTTCCTCGTCTGTAAAAAAAGATTTGATTCCGTAGTTTAAACCACGTACGTACGTCACAAGTGCAAACGACAGGATGGCGAATGAGTTAATGGAATACTAAGGAATACGGGACGGCGTTTTGGTATTGACGCTTTTTGCACACATGCGATCATGTCGTTGCGCAAAAAACTCCGTTTCCAATTTGCGATGGTCCGACTGGCTTGGCTGCACTGACTCCTAGTGTGCAAAGACGAGACCACTGGATAGCGGGTTAGGGGTCGATATTTCGCTTTAATTATCAGGTGCCTTGCGCAAAAAACTTCGGCTCAAAAATTAGCTTGTGGTGTTGCGCAGCTCGCAAAACAATTTGCGGCCAACTGGGATGTTGCAACTGGACGCTATAGGTATAATATAATACAGTAAAGAGCCTTCGACCGTGTGGAGATCGTCGCTTGGCCGCAACCTTCTATCCTTCCCCTGCGATCGGATGGTCGAGACATCGCGCAAAAAATGCTTTGTTTGCTAAGCGCTTCTTGATCTTTCTGGTAAATAATCCACATCGTATACAACTCACACGGCAAGCCGGAGCAAAAGACTGAGCCAAATACATCTAAAATGTACGGAGGATCATGCAGGAGGATCAAAAAGTGCTTCAGAAAAGTCATTTTCGTTTCTTTTTGCACACGAGATCCGGTCAAAAGGTCGCCTGCTCTCTTGAATCTTGACGGGTGGACCGCAAATTGTCCCCTTTGCGGCTTGTGAGTAATGCAAAAAAAGTGATTTCTTTCGCAGTGCCACAGATGCCTGCGAAGTTGCAGCTTTGAAGTACAGTACATTAATAACCACCGCAAAGCGCCACGAAGGAGTCGACAGCAGGAAAAGAGAAACAAACGTCACAATTCGACGTCCTTTTGTATTGTTTTCTATTGTTAGCGCAAAAGTCGAGGGAGTGTATTATTGAAAGGATTTTGCGCAAATTAGCACAAAAGCGCAAATTTCAAGTTTCCATAATGTCCAGCTCCGACTTAGATTGGAACGGTCCATTCGCTGCTCTAGACGCTTCAAAGCACGTCGTAAACTGTCGCCGTAACCTTCGATCAGAAATGGGTCGAGTACTTGCCACAATTTTAGCGTAAAAAAGCTGAGCAAGTTGACTTCTTTTGCGCAAAGAATCTTTTTTTTCAAAGCTCAGCCGCGCGCAAAACCATTTCGACCAGTTGCGGTCGATGTTGCAGCAATTGATGGGCTTCATCTAGTGAGACCTTTTTTGCAGTTAGTTTTGCAAAACTAAACTCAAAACACTCAAAAACGTACCCATTTGCGCTGACGAGTATTCTCGGCCCAGTCGTGGAAAACCTGCGTGCCACCAATTTAAAGCCGTAAAAACGACACAATTTCCCTTGTTGACTAGAAAACTCCAACGAGTCTAACGAGCCAAGAACGTCGCCCGTGACCTGCAACAGATTTTTGTTTTTTCAGTTTTGCGCCAAAAAAAACCGTCAGAATATCCAAGACGACTGCAAAAAATATCCATTCGCAACAAAACGTACCCCCGCTTCCTCGTCCGCTTCGCGCAAAGCGCTATTTACGACACTTTCGTCAGTCTCCCATCCTCCTTTGGGTAAAATCCACTGATTTGGGTACTTGGAGCTGGAAATGAGTAAAATTTCCTCTTTTGCAGTACCCAATTGGTGACGAGAGACCACAATACATACGAGAAGTCTTGTATTGCCATCATAACGCTGTTTGTCTCTTCCCACACGAGATTTCAGTACGGTACACGACTAGAGAGTCGATTATGGTGTTCGTCTCGTAAGATTTCCTTGTGTTTTCCTGTGGGACTGAGTTTAATAGGAAGAGAAAGCAATGGCTGTACTATAACTATAGGTAAGCAGGTCGTAGCGTTCGAGTGTTGGTTGTTCTCTATTGCGGAGCTCTCGGTCATTTTACGCAGCAAGAGATTGCAAGATGGAGAAATGAGTCCTGATGTAATGGCCACATGTCTCATGTCGCAATAAGACAGAAGTTAATGCTTAATTAGTAGATTGTGATTGGCCAATGGGTTAGGTCGATTCTATTGGCTAGAATGGGTTAATATTATGTAAGACACACAATGATCAGTACGGTACTAGCATACACATCATAGAGCACGGATGTATCATAGAGCACACTACCAATTAGCCAATGGACGCCTACCACAAATAGCATAGACGCCTGACATACCTGCAGCAGATATGTCGACACAGGTCGCGACGTATCGCTTTACCAGACGATAATATGGTCCCATGAGACCCACCTACCCCTAGATTTATGCAGTGAAGCCATCTTAAATGTTAATGTTAAATTTTGCATAGTTTATGTTGATCATCACTCTTGGTGAATACGCTGTCTCAAACACCGACATATATCTTCCGAAACTCGGAAAAGTCTCTCATTCTTCAATCTGCATCGAAAACGCGAAAGTGAAAGAAGAGTGATGGAATTTTGTGTTGTGAATTAATTGTTAAGCTAACGATCATTGAATTGTATGTTCAGATAACATGGTCCGCCTTTCGCACTCGGCCATTCACTGGAGGCTTCGCTGCGTTCTGGATACGTCCAGCGAGGACGAAAAAACATCTCCTAACGTAACGTAGAATCAAAAGAGTAAAGTGGAAATGGAATCATGCAGTCCAACTGCAGTGAAGACGCCAGACGACGCCATCTCTACGACTGGCACGCTGACGCCTCCATGTCTCTCACCGGCGCAGCAGTGTCCGCAAAACCCCGATACGACCATCCTCCCAGCATCACCAGAAGTACGACTGCGACCTCGGAGCCCGACCACCTCTCCCACAGTCCTGCTCGACACGCCGCCTAAACCACCGATTAGGTCAGTCTCGCGTCCAGTATCGCGACCGTCCCGTAAAGAACGTCGCCAGGACCCTCAATTGAGAACCACGCCGTACTCTCGGCCGATGGGTAAGACTCAACAGTCGGATACGCACCTGTACGAACCTTCTTCCAGAAAGGTGGTGCTGCAGACCGGTCAGATGGTCCGCCCTTCACGACGCTCTTCCCCTGACGACGAGATGGCATTGGCGAGATGGCCAAGCCATGTAGCCCACCTGCGTGCACAGTACGATCCGCTCGCGAACGTGTTCCCGTACGTCGCTCACTACGGCTGCTGCACGTGCTCGTCACCATGCCGGACAAATAGCTGTCGCAATGCCAAGATGAACGTATATTGCAATATTAACTGCTGTCCCTACGACGGTTAGTGTGGCAACGGTCTTGTAGAATCCGACGAGATCTGCCTCATGCGCACCTCGTCATTAAGCGTGGTTGCGGCTGCTGACATTCGTTCAGGTCAAGTGCTGGGGCAATATCTGGGAGAATTGGAGCATATCCGCAAATCGTATCGCGATCGACCTCGCAACCATATATACCGATTAATCATGAAGACGCATCCGGATAAGCTCCAGCGCTCATTGGGTGTGGCAATAAATGCAGAAAGGATGGGTGGTATGATGCGGTTCGTGAATCATTCGTGCGACCCTGTTGCTGAGTTTAGAGAAGTATCCAACGGGAACCGCACCGTAGTGGCAACGACAAAATCGATTCGACAAGGTCAAGAGGTTACTATCGACTACGGAGCCGACCTTTAGTTCGTTTGCAGATGTGGATCGAGAGAGTGTTGTCACCGTGAATTGCAGGACCTACAGAACCCGTAGCAAGACTGAAGGATCAAGACGAGGTCATGGCGATGAGTAGGTAAGACTTCTTTAATCAAAGAATCCGTGTTTGAGATACCGTAGCTATTCCGAATAATTTAGAACGGAAACATGTGATTAAATCGCCGAGTCCGTGGCCTATTTGGGGGCAAACGTATCTTACTCAGCACACCACGGCTGGATCTTCTTACTCCTTGAATCTGTAAGGGTTCAACACGTTGACTTCGGGCGCCACTTTTCGCGCGTTGAAGTTGCCGAAGTACCTCGAGCCACAAGGCATTCATCGTAGGTGGGACGAAGGATCCCTCTGACACAGGAGTTGTACACAGGAGTTGTAAAGAGCTCTCACTTTTAGTTGTGCTGTCTCGCCTACACGTTCCAGTCGCAAGCATATCTCTCCGCTCTTTGCACCTTTCGCCTCCCCCTAACTGTAAGTTTTGCTGTTGGCTGTCACTTCCGTTCTGAAATGATCTTAACTGTGTTGGTGCTGTCGTGTTTAGATGGTTGAGCAGACGGGAAGCCCAAATTATAAAATGGCCGAGATCTCTCGCCTATTGACAATCGTAGAAGAGCTGTTACCCCTTGGTAGGGATGAGTGGGAGCGCGTCGCGGTCGCTTATAGCACGAATCGAAGTCGTACCTGGGCCGAGATAGACCTGGGCAGTCTTCGTCGGAAATTCGAAGCGCTTTATAGCGCGAGGAAGCCAACAGGATTAGCGGAGATGCCCCCGCAAATCAAACAGGCTAAGGTCACGAAGCAAGCTATCGACGAGAAGGCTAATGTGGTGGAGATGGATGACGAAGTCGACAAAGACGAAAATGAAGGAGAGGAGGAGGGTTTGTTCATTGAACCCGACTTTAGCTTCGAGCCGCACTTCGAGGGCTCTGAAAGCCACGGCGAGACGGTCCTGGCCGCCAATAACACTTCAAATAGCAGTCAGCTCGGCAGTGAAGGCTCTCAGCCCGATGGAAGTACTGCTGCAGCAGATGCGGATCTTTGCCTCGCCACTCTATCTACTGAAACCTGCGACCTACAGCTAGGAGCTGAGGGTCTACCGGCCTTTGCCTCTGCGAAGGATTCGCCGTCACTTCCCGCGGTGCTGCCTTCACGCCAGCTTCGATCATCGGGTCCGAAGAACGGGAAGAAGAGCCCTGCCACACGTCTGAGTATAACCCAGTCAGAGACAAATTTGGGAAGCTGCAAAGGACGTAAAATACCACTGCTACCGGTTTCCAACCCGGCAGCAACGATGAACAAGAGGCACTTCGGCACCCGACACTATTGAGTGTAGCCAACCGCCTGGGAGGTACTACTTTGTACACATTTTGAGATAGTGTAGGCGCAAAGCGCGCGAAGGAGGGAGATAATCTTGATGAGGCCGAGGCGAGTTTCGCCAAAGTCAAACGCACGCACGCGTTGAAGGCAACTGCTGCATTGAAGCAGAAACTTCGTGACCTTAAGCATTCCAGCAACGCATGGGCAACAATTCATTTGAATTGATGTTACTATTCCGAGAAGAAGCTGAGCGCAAGGCAAAACTGCGTCGAGTGGAAGAAGAACGGAACCGCCGAGACGAAGCGGCAGCGCGGGAGGCTCGTATTCAGGCCGACAAGCTCGAGGCGGAGGAGCGTCGCCGCCAGGATAAAATAGACGCCGAGGAACGAGCGCGCCGCGATAAGGAAGACGCGCGGGCGCGTACACAAGAGATGCTAATGTTGATTAGCGCGATATTCAAGAAGGAGTATTTTGCTGAGCTTTGGAATCCGACCTCGCGCGACCGGACAATTTGTTGACACGGTCTCTAAAGGGCGCTTGGGGCTACTTCGACTGCATTTGCAGTTCCTGAAAAAAACAAAAATAAAATCTGAAGATTATAAGTCACTTACCGCCATAGATTTCACCGTGAACGCACTAGAAACGAACAAGTGCCTACTATTTATATAGAGGTTAGCCGTAGTATACAGGTTGTTTCAAAAGAAACAAATCATTTAATTCATAGTTAGGAATACCACCGCCGACTCGTCCACCGTCAATCCTGATCCAGCTCACCGCTGAAAGTCGTTCGTATCTGTGATATACCGACGGTTCGTATACGAAAATTTGTCAGTCGGAAAATGTTATTGAGGCGAAGACCACGCACCACCGGGTCGTACGGCAGGGGGAAGTTGAGGCGACTGTAAACCTTTTGCATACTACCCGTGCCCCACTCGGCAGCCTGTCGTACAGACGTGATCGCATTATGCAGAGTCCTTGCCGAACTTCGCAGAGAGGGCATGACCCGGTCAATATCGCCATCTTTCAGCGGCGTTAAAATCCTCCCTGTCATCTCCGTAGAACAGGGGGAGGCAGAGTCGGATACAACGTTCATCCGAACGTCGGGGCATACGTTAGTGTCGAGAAGCTTCATGCGAAATCCTAACGAGGTGTCCGAGTCGTTCCATGACCCAGGGCAGTTGTGTTTACACCAAATTATGCAGCCATCCGCGAAGCAGATGGTTCCCGTGACGAATACTGAGTGCAGCCACCCGTTATACATAGCATTCTGGAGATCTGCATTGGACGGTTGCATAACCTAGAACAAATTTTAAGCATTAGTTATTAATAGGGGTAGTCAATTGCGCAACAAGAAGAAGATTTTTTTCCTTGCAGCAAGAAACAAATATTTTCCAGCCCTCTGATTGGGCAATTTCTTTTTTGCCTAACCGCACCAAAACTTGCACTGTTAGGCGTGCAGCAACAATAAAAAAAATTTTGGCGCGCGATAGATACAAGCTGCGGATATACTTAATAGGTAGGCTGAAGAAGCAACGCGCATCTTAATCAAACGGGGAATAATGAGCAACCAAGGGCATCAAGGATGGCTGCAAAGATGATGCGGCTACTATAGGCGCTGTCAGTGGCAGTGTGGCGGTGTCCAGAGCGGCACGGGAAGTGCTGCTTCTGGCGAGTCTGGCTTGCTCTTGGTGTTATCTGGCGACAACGCTAGCGGGGAGAGTGGCTCCGTGTTGGTGGCGAGCGGCAATGTTATATTGTCGGATGAGGGCGGCTTGAATATCCGTGGCGTGTCGACTCGCAGTGCGGGCGGTCGTGGCGGGTCTGTGGCTGTTTCGTCCGGCGAGGACGGCGTGGTGAGCTTTTTTTTGGCGGCGCTCGCCTCGAGCTTTTTTTTGGCGGCGCTCGCCGCAGGGCGGTCGGTGGCACGGTGAATATTGTGTCCGGTGCTAGCACGGACGGCAGTGTGGTCGATATCGTGGTTGGAACACAGACTGAAGAGAATAAAAAGCGCTCGCTTAGCAAAAGTGCGCTTAATTTCAATCAGAGGTGTTCGAACGGCCAAAGATATCGAGTTAGATCTATTCTTTTGAATCCACATTTTGCGCAGCATAGAGTGCTGGGAAGGTATCGAAGATGATGATTAAGTGTCGGTTCCATTTGTTTTTATGTTTCAATGGAGCCTAATACTGTGGCTCCGTGTTGGTGGCGAACGGCAATGCTATATTGTCGGATGAGGGCGGCTTGAATATCCGTGGCGTGTCGACTCGCAGTGCGGGCGCTCGTGGCGGGTCTGTGGCTGTTTCGTCTGGTGAGGACGGCGTGGTGAGCTTTTGTTTGGCGGCGGTCGCCGCAGGGTTGTCGGTGTCACGGTGAATATTGTGCCCGTGCTGGCATTGTGGTCGATATCGTGGTTGGAACACAGACTGAAGAGAATATGACGGTAGAACATTCTCCGCTCGATACCATGAATAGTCTTGGCAGGACGCGGGCGCAACTACTAAGCACGGACCCTCAGTTTGACAGAAGTGAGGCAACAATTCGAGCGATGAAGACGACGCTAATTATCCCCCTGCCACACGTGCAGACCATAACATTGGTGCGTCAGGAACACGACCAGCATCGGTCCCGATATTTTTTGCCTAGCCTTAAACGAAGCGGCCTCGCAAAGACAATCTATCATCTCAACCAGCTCTCTTAAACCTGTTAGACATGCGCTCACTATCTCACCGTACACTACATATGCAGAGTTTATGCCGTCCAGTAACGAAGGCATTGAATGCAACGAATCACAGCGGAAACAAAAAATGAAAGTTGCTGCAACGCAATTTGGGGTAGTCATTTTTTTCTTTTTGATTGGCTACTTAAAAATTTGTTCAAGTCGCCTTCAAAAATTATTCTTCTTGTTGCTGCGCAATTGACTACCACTAATAATACACATAATACAATATATATACAACTCACCCGGAGATTCTTGCCGTCTATAAAGCCGAACGTGTACTGCAAATACGGCTCTTTCGCCTCTACCAATTTGGCCAATCTCGCTTGTTGTTTGGGTGAACGAAAAGAGATCCGGGCAGGAGCATAACCCTGTAAGGTCTGGAATAGCGCGTCCTCGGCCTTCCGCAGCGTCCTAGCTAGAGTAGCAGGGGGACACCAAACAGCATACACAAAGTGCTATTTTCCATAGAACCCACGTAGAAACTCAAAACTAAACCCAAAATTTGATGTAGATAGCGACATTTGGGAGGACGACCGCGAGAAGAAGACGCACGGATCGTATAGTAAGCAGCGAATCTCCGGAGCAGTTGGTGAAATGGGGACCTACAGTATGCAAATTCAAAGTAAGATTTAGACGCCTAACAATATGTAGGAATACGTCACGGTATTACCTCGTTAGGCTGGTTACGATAAGGAAATTGATGTCGCTTCCTCGCGTATATAGGGACATCCAGGCCGAGTCGCTAGGAGGATTCAGGCACTCTGTGGTCAGGTAGTGCCTGCTCCGCATCGCAATCCGCCACTCTTCGAGAAGGAGAAGGCGGTACACCTCAGCACGAGCCCTGCTGGCATCTTTCTCATGCCGCATGAGCTGATCCGTGACGCATAGCAGCAATGCAGACCCTCGTCCTCGTCCATTTCCCGTAGAAGCGCGCGAAAATCCAAAGTGAGTGGAGGGGGGATTTCGACTGTTTTACGTTGGACGCTGTGTCCTATTATAAGTGTCGGCTTTGACACTATTATGTTTTTTTCAGTTAATGGAGTAATCTTCACAGGACACAATATTCCGTCTAATGTCATCTTTAATGTATTTATGGTAGCTCGCTTGTCCGATATGTCGACATAAACGGGGTTTTACCTGACATACCTGCTGCAGATATGCCACGTGTGTATGCTATTTATGGTAGGCGTCCAATGAGTCCACTCCTCGTGAGAACACATATCTATGATATGATATCATAGAGCATACTGTCAAATATGACGTATTACTGTGAATATTAAGTTAGAATTCATAAAGCCTCACTACCAATCATTTTCAATGCTAGCCGCTCATTAAATAACAGGCAGCTTGACAGTACCCGTAACTTCTCGGGTAGATTAGCCCCGTCGACGGAGCATCTGAGCGAACGTAGGTTAGTGAGTGGGTTCTCTGAGTCTAGTGTTCACACCTGAGCGGCCACGAGGAGGATCGATGCTGGCTGTTGTACGTATTTCAGTTGTAGTTAGCCTATCTGTCAGCAGTCAGTAGACATTGCCACCGGGCATCTGTTCTATAGCTCGGAACACATATCATAGAGCACACACCAAGTACATGATGGCTGACACATCGGCCGCGCATACGGAAAGGGTATGTGCAACAAATTTTCTAATTAAATTTTCTCAATAAATATTTGGAAGCTGTTTGTGACACATCAACGACTGCGCCGCCCTCCATAGTCATTCATTGTTGGATTGACCGCGAAACGAATTGAGGGGGGACTGGGTGTCCTAGTAGGGTTGTCGCAATTTAAATGGTTAATTCCCCGTCTAACAGAAGAAGGTATTTGTTTAAGTCTTCTCGTGCTCAACAACGTTTTATTCAAGCTCTAACGGTAACGTATGCTGTATCTACAGGTCCTGTGAAGATCCACTACCGTAGCTTAACGGAAAAGCGTCCGTTCTGGGATGATGAAGGATCGATTCCTTCCGGTAGTTTTTGTCAGTCGCGACGCGTCGTCCAAGTCACTTTCGTCGGCCTCATCGTCGCAAATACAGCCGGTCGTCTGGTGAGTCCGCGCTGTTTCTCGAGTCTACGTCGTCGATGTCCAGGGTCTCGTTTACGGAGTGCTTTGAACGCTGGTATGCCGCAGCTGATCAACCTGGGAGCTCCAGTCTGTCGCGGAGGTGACCACACTGGAGGATGACAGCAGCCGCTGGATTGACATGGAGCTCGTGTCGCGAGCCGACAGCTTTGCTTTAACGAAGCCTGCCGTGATCGTGCGCGTGGTCAGCGAGGCCCAGGCACTCGTAATCCAGCTGACGATGTCATCGCGAGAATGTGGCTTCATCTTGAAGAGATCACCGACACTCGCCGCTCTAACTTGACATAATAGAAACTCAATCCAATGTTTTCTAATGGATTCTTTCAGTGGCTCGCATCGGCAGGCTGGCATGCATAGGTGTAGCCAGGTGGACTTTCATCAACTCCAGATTGATGAGACGCGCGAAAATTAGACGTCTTGTCGCCAATGTCCAGAAAAGTCCTCCCACAAAAAGAGAATTGGTTCATGCATATTCGACCTACGGCCAATTGGAAATATAACAACTCAATAGATAAGTTACTGACAGCAGAGTTAGCGTAAATTTGAGCATCCTTCTGTAGACTAGCCACATCACTCCACAACTTCCGCCCAAACCCGTGACGTAGACCATTGTTCTCGTGTGCCGTCGCAGCATTCTTTGACGGACGGGTTTTGAACACGAGGAACGGCCTCTCGTTTAGAACCATCGCTTCCCGCTAACCGCATTACGGTCACCCTCTCTTTGGTCTTACCCGCACATTTAACCCACACGGTCTTCTAGCCTCTCTTACGGATCGTAGTGGTTGGCAGGTACTCATAATACACCTGAAGGAAAATAGGCCAGTCAATATTGGAAAACCAGCAATACAAATAAACGTACCTGTCTGGTCGGCATTGTACACGACGGAGACACCAAGCTCTTGCATCCTTGTCGCACCTTCTTACTAACTCTTCTGCTTTCAGCTCACCGTCGGCAGGAGTCGATTGCCCTTCCCTCTTATGGCGGCGAACCGATAGTCTGTGGCGACGAAGGAAGGACTTTCGCCAGGTCCATGAAGCCCTGAAAGCACCAAACGGCTGCCACTAATCTGGTAGATCTCCTGGGCCTGTAGTTTTAGCATCATGCCTATCACAGGTACACCGTCTGCTCTCCGCTCGTTAATCCAGCGAACTAACTGCTCTTCCGCCTGTACAGAGAGCGTAGATCCCATGCCGAGACTACATCCACGTCGGTGAAACCGAGCACCCTGGGCGCGCTTTCGCTCGATCACTGAGCGTAGCTTCTTCCAGGGTAGACCCGTAGACCTGGCGTCACTTAGAGTTGACTTTTTTTCCCTGTGGAAAAAACTTAGCCACCGTTTCTGTCAGCATCGATGTGTCTAAAGACTTAAGGACACGTAATTTGAATTCATTGGTGATAGCCATACGCTTGTACTGCTTCGTATGAGCCTTTTCGCCATCCTTAAGCCGCGTTCTCCCCGTTCGAGCTATTGCAAAATGAGGGAACACCATGCTATCGAGCGTAAAGTCGACCGCCTCATGGGTTAGCTCGGGTGTATTTTGTTAGTTCTACTCTCTTCTCAGCGGAAGTCGAACTGAGTAGTATGAGGCTGCACTCTATACTAACTCGTGCATCGGTACCGAAGCCTTCTACCCAGCTCTCTTAGTGGCTGTCCTGACCGTCCTTCGCCTAATATATTATTCGTTAAATCTCGTGGGTACCTATTCTACTGTATCTCAGCCATTGGGACGGCCCAAGAACCTCCACCTAGTATCTGCTGTCGTCCAGTTGCTTCTTCAACTTGTTTGATTCGTCTCACTTGTATTGACCTGGTGGTTCTCTTCCTCGTCTTTGTTGTCCTCCAGTCGCTGGGTTGCTCCTGCTGTCCTTGGTGCCCCCATTTACCTGCTGTGTATGCCCCAGCTGCGGCACGGGTTCTGGGCACTGTACATAAGTCACTCGGGCTTATTACTCTCGTCCCTGCCGAGAGTCATAGTATCTACTACAGTGGTAAGCACAAGCTACATGGCTACAAAGTTGCGGTATCAGTCTTACCCACCGGCAAAGCAATCAACTGTACGCAGCACTACCCAGGTCACGTGTCTGACATCGAGATATTTCGGAAAAACCAGGACTTTCATTCTCAAAATTTGGTACAGTCTGAAGAGGAGAAGCGGTTGCCCGACGATGACCTACTGGCGTCTGAGTACCCCGTGGATTGGGCTTTGTTAGCCGACAAAGGTTACCAGGGCCTGGCGATGCACTTCCGGGTCATTACGCCGCACAAGAAACCCCCAGGGGAGACGATTTCGATTGAGCAAATCGAAGAGAACGACAAGATTTCGCACGACCGGTACTCGTCGAGAATTTCTTTGGTCGGTTGACGACACTTGCTCTGACAAGTACCGCTAGGCCGAAGGTAATTATGACACTCTCTTTAAAAGGTGTGTGGCGTTGACTAACTGCCACGTGCACCTAACGTCACTTCGAGCACAAGATGGAGATTCATACAGCTCTTACCTCGGCCGGCTACTCACTATTGGCGAAGACATGTTATCCAAGCGCAAGACTTCGCAGATTCTTACCGGACGCGCCGTGAACACCTTCTTCGCAGTATGTTTCGCTCCCCGTTGAGACGTCGCGGCGACGCCGCGGACCCGACATAGCATGGGTGGGAGTGACAGCGAGGAAACACTTTTAGCCCCTAAGGTGTATCTACATGCACCAGCACTAGTTAAGCCACAAATATACACGATGAACAGCTTCTCAACACGTTCATGAAGCTACCTACCAACTTTCATTGCCAGAGGAGCCGTAGATTGTCCGGTAGGTCCGGCGACGCACACTCCCCTGACGTCGCTGTTGTAATTCTGGTACAAAGAAATAGTGGGCAGGTGGAATTTAGCTCTGGCAAGTCGATAGGCAGCTAGATTTCGTACACAGCTTCTCAACACATTCATGAAGCTACTTACCGAGTTTCATCTCCAGAGGAGCCGTAGTTTGTCAGGTAGGTCCGGTGACGTACACTCCCCAGACGTCGCTGTTGTAATTTTGGTAGTAAAAGGAGAGAGCATTATTAGTTTATAATCCACAGTACATCTGTACCGGTATATCGGTACAAATGGATGATCCATTGGATGCTCCTAACCTCGGTGCTTGATATCGATGAATATACACGTCTTTCCGACACGGACTTAAGCGAATTAATACAAATTTTAAGTAAGACGTCTACAAATCTTCCGACATTTATCCAACTATACAAATGACTAGTGTAAAGTAGGTTAGAGCGTTTTGATTGGTCGTACTCAGAGGAAGGATGTCATCAAAGCACTAAAGCGAGCGCAGCGAGCCAGCATGTGGTTTGCAGGTCGTGTGCGAAGCACGCGGATGCAAACCCAGGACCTAGCATTAAGATGATCCTGTGATGTAGGGTTGTATCATGCGAGCTGTGCGAGGCGCTAAGGGTTTTTTGTGTTGCGCGGAGCGCATAGTGAGGGAACAGTTTATACATGACACTCCTCCATTTACTCGCTTAAGTATGTGTCGGAAAGTGTAGGGAATGTCGGAGCCGTCGCGGTATGGCTAATCTACTTTGTGTGTGAGCTGCATCCGGGTACTACTATGTGTGAGCTTAATTTAATATTTGATTTTGGAAATGACTGAGATCGTTTGTTTTGACTTGGTCTTCACAAATTCTCAATTTGTGTACCTAAACCACTAAGAGGTGTAGCTGCCACCGTGCTACAAAGCAGCAGCTCATAAACTGGGTTTAAGGTCTAATGGGCGGATTAGGGGTTAAACTGAGATCGTTTGTTTTGACTTGGTCTTCACAAATTCTCAATTTGTGTACCTAAACCACTAAGAGGTGTAGCTGCCACCGTGCTACAAAGCAGCAGCTCATAAACTGGGTTTAAGGTCTAATGGGCGGATTAATGTGGCCGGTTAGGCACAATAAACCGACCAAAAGGGTCGAATTGGGAACTTTTGGTCAGATAAATGTGAACTACCGCGTTGGGTTATTTGTGTGCATCCGCATAAAAATACTCTATTTCGCAGAGGATACATTAAAATAAAGTATTTCGTTTTTATTTTCGTGTCTGTCTCCACCAGTATCAATTACAATGTCTGCATACTACCAACCTCGGGTAGTTCCTGATGGAGTACATGTACTCCTCGTGGACTCTACGGTGAAGGCTGCGGTCAGCACATCATCGACTTGGATCTGCGTCGCCTTTTTTGCTGCTCAAAGTGTTGCTGGTGGCGCGTCGTGTTTGCTGTCGTCATTTGGATGTCTATTGACGGCTTTTACTCAGAAGATGCTATGAGCGACCATATTCTCGTACCTTTTCAAATTCTTCACTACAGTTCTCGTGTTTTCATGAGTCAAAAACCTCTTTGCCTTGTCATGCGTTATGAAGACCTCCAACGTCGCGTGAGGTTCACCACGTGAATGATTATAGTAGTATGAGAAATTTCTCCCACCTAACACTGCGAGGTACGAAAGCACGTCCTCATTGATCGTAGGAAAGTGACACAATGGGCTCTACACATCACCACTAGGCGTGAGAAGCTCTCCGTTTGCAACAATATCAACATCAGTCAACTGTTCATCTACCAAGTTTGCGAAGTGTAAGTGCATACATTCAGTCCCCACTTCAAGTCTCCTCTTTTTCTGCGCAGGCTCAGCAATTAGGTAGTCAGTATTGGTGAGCGAGAGTCTTCTTTTCTGCGTAGGCTTAAACGCAGTATTGGTGTACGATATCGCCATGAGCTGTGCATATTTTCCCGCTTGTTTCATCATAAAGCCTTTGCCAATCTGCGTCTTTTGGCTAATTTCAACAAATGCCTTGTCTAACAAATCACTTAGGATGATGACACTACTCTCCATCGCAAATTTCACGACGCTATCCACGAAAAACCGGGAGAATCTTCCACGAGAATTCTTCACGATGCTAAGCAGTACAGGAAACCGAGCTGTAACTTGATTCCACGCGGTTTGTTTTGCTCCATCTTCGAAAGCGACAGATACAATGGAAGGAAAACGGGACACAATTGTCATCCACGAATGTCTTTGCTTAAAACTTCTTTCCAACTGACCAACCAAATTAGTGATCTTAGCATCAGTTCCCATTACAACCACCACCAAACCACACGCACGGAACACATTGCGTTGGAAAGCTGCCTTGTTTTTCCCGTCATCGTCCATATCGCTGTTAAGAGCCATTTCATCCAAAATGAAGAAGGGTAACAACTTGCCTGAGTTCTTCATCGAAATACAGAATTTGGATACTGTAGCACGATCGCACTTGTCCACATGCAACATTTTCTTTCCCTCGAAGCGTATCATTTGTGGGGACTGGTCGGTCTTTAAACTGCAATGCTTCAACAGCGCGAAAATGAATCCATACGTCCACAGACGCTCGTCCATGTAATAACTCGAACAGGGGTCAAAAATGTCGATCTGTGACTGCTTCGTCGGGCCATCTTTCAAAGTGATTATATCAAACATACCTGAAATGGATTCAAAGTTCTTGTAGATGCGTTGGGAATCAATTCCAAGTCGAATGGCAAGCCAGTAGAACCACGGTCGACGACCTCCTAGAGCAAACGCAAGCTGCGATTTTCCCATTCCAGATGAGGCTTCCACACAAATAAATGGAAGCGGGTACGTCTCGAGTTTATACAAACTGTCAATCTTATCCAGAATCTGCTTGCAGTAATCTTGTTGCTGGGATTGGATTAATTTTCCACGCTGTTGGTAAAAACTCAGTTCATGCGCATAATCGCTGCCAAGTGCAACAGTTTCTCCGACGTCAATGCGGACTCCCGACGGAACCACCACCAGCACGTGAATCTCGTCCTCGCCTGGTGTAAACTTCTCTCCAAAATACTTGGCGTTCTTAAGCCACAGATTAGGATTCATCTGCTGAAAGCTTAGAGAATCTCCATTTTCATCACGTAAAACAGGTACACCAGACTCATTGAGCATCACAGCTGCTGCACCAGCTCCATCGAGCCATTTGCCGCTCTCCTTCGCTAGGAAAGCTGAAGTTTCCACGCTGAAACAGCGATGTCATCGTTCTGCTTCTTGATTTCCTCCTTCAAATCATCCCCACAATAGTCTTTAGCGAACTCGGTGTCATCCACGTGCACCGAAAATTTGGTACTGTCTTCGTCTTGAACGATTACACAAGAAATCATAATCATCTCACTTCAACGCGGCGGCTTCTGGAATGAGAAAGATGAAGAGCGAATTTCTGGAGGAAGTACTTACCCCAAGTGGGTCAGTTTTCGCTCGCTAAACATCAAGTAGGTAGAAAATGACCTCGATTTTTACTCCACAGTTCGTTTTGTGACTGACCACACAGGCCAGCAAATAAATCGATTGTAGGAGAGACAAGGGGAAGCATTCGACGTCTTATAGGTTCCACCAATTAGAGCTCGTGGTTGAAAGAGGAGAAAGATGTGCATCGAAGCGTGATGCTCGCGAGGACATCACGCTTCAAAGCGCATCTTAAAAATGTGACAAGGTAATACTATGTAGTAATGTTAAACTCCACACAGAACACGTCGGTGTGTCGTGCTCCTTGTTTTCAGAAAGAAAGCATGAATCTCTTAGTAATTGTAGTCTTAAGTCCGTTTCGTATGATTGGGGGATCGCCAAGAAATCATAGTCCAGCACTTCCAGTTTCAACTCGGAGGCACCAGGTAGATCAGCCTTGAATTCGTACATCTTGTGGAACTTTGGTAGATTTAGAACTAGGGATGTTTTGCAACATAAATTATCCCCTTGAGTCCGACAATAAAGTACTATTATAATAACCGCACTCTCAGTATCTCTACCCATATCTGAAGATGCAGTCGGATCAAAGAAGTATTATACGTTACAGTAATACATGCATTCTTTCTTTATTCGTACTTAAATTAATACTATAAGTTTGATTTTTAACATTTCGTTACTTTTAAAGATGGATGTTCTGGAAGAGTACACGCGCGCCGAGGCGGCCAAGCAGTCGCTGGAGACGGAGATGGAGGCGCTAGCAGGCGAACTCACGTCTGGTAACAACCCTGGACTGCGTGGTCCACTGATAGATGACGAGGGTTTCCCACGGGCTGATATCGACGTGTATCGCGTGCGTCAAGTGCGTCACGAATTGGCAGTGAAGCGAACGGATTACGAGCAAGTGATGAAGACGATTGAGAGACTTTTGCCGCTTGTTTTTGAAGCCAAAAGTGGCCGTCAACAGCCACGAAAGGAGGAGAAGTTACACAAGGATGATGCCATGCAAAAAATGGAATTGCAGTGGAAATTGAACATGCTGCAAGTTTCAGAGGAGGAGAAAGAGTTGCGTCCTTTTGCGCTGGTGGAGAGTGTGCAAATGGAGTCTCCAGCTGAGAGTGCAGGGCTTCAATCGCAGGATCAAGTACTGAAATTCGGATCAGCAGACGCTACGAACCATCGAGAGTTGCAAGCTATTAAGGACATTGTGAGCAGCAACATTGGGAAAGGAATTCGCGTGCTTGTACGTCGTCAGGAGGAGTTTTTGGCGTTGGAATTGACTCCACATAGCTGGAAAGGCGCAGGAGTGCTTGGATGTCTATTACAGCCCATGTAAGAGAGTGAAATAAAAGATATTAAGACTTTTTCCCGAGTCAATTGGTTCTATTTCAGTTAAGGTTAGTTTAAAACTTCCCAATTTACCAGAACTAAAACCATAAAAACTCGAGGGCTCGCGGTAAAACGCGGTATGAAATGGCTACAAACACATCCCAGCAAAAGTAACCATACCAACGCTCCACCATCGAGTAAGTAAGTTCTTGAGAACGACCCTCCGTCTGTTTAAAGACGGCGACCACGGCGTCCACCTTTTCGGCGGGTGCTGTCCGTCGGGATGGGGGTGACGTCCTCAATACGTCCGATCTTCAAGCCATTGCGAGCAAGCGCACGAAGGGCCGACTGCGCGCCGGGGCCCGGGGTCTTAGTCCGGTTGCCGCCCGTAGCGCGGATCTTAATGTGCAGAGCAGTGACGCCCACCTCCTTACATTTGGCGGCAACGTCCTGAGCAGCAAGCATAGCAGCGTAAGGCGAGGCCTCATCACGATCAGCCTTGACCTTCATTCCGCCAGTCACACGCACGATCGTTTCACGTCCCGACAGGTCGGTCACGTGCACGAACGTGTCGTTGAACGAGGCGAAGATGTGGGCCACGCCGAACACCTGCTCTCCTTCCTTGAGCGTGGGGCCAACGCGCACCACCTCCTCTACTTCCTTCGTCGCGGTTTTCTTCGACTGTAAAGTAAAAAATAGTTAGTTTGGGGTAATTGTGATACACTTTACATTTTAGGCTGAGGAGAAGCGAGTTCAATGCGCTGGCGCGTGCAACTGATATAGTCTGGAAGACCAGGTGACGCTCGTCATTTTGGTGCTAGTTGCAGCGCCAAGCAGCCATTGGAACAACCCCATCCATGACTCTGAAAATCCTACTACATTACGCACCATGATGGATTCGAACTTGAAACTGGGAATGACTCGGCGGTGGCGGCTAGAGCGAAAGAGAGAGCTCCACCACCAGTCACGACTGGCAGCTAAACTAGGACATGCCAATTACCTAGATAAGCCTGAATTAGGCATGTATCTGAAATAGTGTACTCATGGGTACAGATACCGGTTTTCGACACCGTTTTTCACACCCATATTAGTGCCCATATTAGTGCCCAACATTGCCTTATTAATGCCTTTCTTCGCGTGTTACCTACTGACGCCCATGCAGCCTCCACAGCGCCTCCGCTGTACATATATAGGCTTTACAGTAGCTCCTACAAGACGCATTCGCCAGCACAACGGAGAATTGACGGCGGGTGCGAAGCGAACGCGGAAGAACCGCCCATGGTATTTAAATACGTTTCGAACTTTGATGTACGGGACTCCACAATTTAAATCCCATATTTTGTTTTACTTAGGGAAATGGTCGCTCTGGTTCACGGATTCCCGAGTAAATTCCGTGCGCTGCAGTTTGAGTGGGTGTGGCAGCACCCATTAGTGAGTAAACTCACTCGAGATCAATTAGCTTATACTCGTGGCTCAAAAGGATTAGGAACTCCTCGTTCTGTCAAGAGAAAAGTGCTGGAAATGCTGGAAATGGTGAATCTGGAGCCTTGGAAGTCGTTAAATCTCACTGTAACTTTCACTTCTCATGAAATGCATCAAGTTGCAAGGGTTTTGGGGGAGAAATACCATGCTACAAGATGTGATACGAGAGCTTTGGAGACTTTTCAAGGGGTTGAAAAAGAGACGTTGAAAACGTCAACTTACGACTGTTCTGTATGTGAGAATTCGTTAAAGACGTCGAAAGGAGAAGCACGAGATAAAGTACTGGGATGTTACTATGACGAGTGTGAGATGTACTGCCACTCAACGTGTTTGATGGACCATTTTCAATCGATGAGAGAGTCCGAAGAGGCAAAAGATGAGAACGAGATGAGTGGAGAATGTCCGCAGTGTCAACAGTTTTTAACGTGGACTTTGTTGATGCAACATCTTGGAGAAGAGAAGGAGAATAAAAAGAGACAACGTAGAGGCAAGAAAAGAGATCGAGTGGACAATAAACAGACTGAAGAAAGCGAAGAAATGACATTTGGAGGTTTTGATGAAAAAGCGACTTCGGAAGAGAAGAAAAATACGCAAAGAGATGAAGAAATGGATGTATTAAGCGTTGTTTCATCTTCCTCGACCAGAAGTTTCGCTGTCGAGTACAATTCCGATGGTTGGTTTGAAGACGATAATGCTGCTAAGGAAGTAATTTGGAAAGTACCAACCTCACAACATCTTCTCAGCATCCAACAGCCCAAACCTAGTAACGAAAGCGTGGAAATGATTGATCTCACAGACGAATAAATCAGTGGAAACCATTGTGTATTAAAGCGAATTATCTACTCGTCCAGAACTTTCGGAATGCACATTGCAACGGGTGAACAAGGTGCAGTAAAACAGTCCGTTTTTACCAGTTCACAGCTTTCACGCTCACTACAACGATCAGATGAGCACACGTCAGCACAGTAAGCGACAACGGTATCATCCGCTTGTTTCTCTTCTCGACATTCAGTGTACGACGGACACGTCATCTCTTCACATGTCAGTTGAGTATCAGCATCACACTCTCCACTATGTAAAACTTTAAGAGAATGTTGCGGGTGTTGGCACCTTGCGTTTGCAAAAAGACACAAGTTATCATGCGTTTGTCCATCGGAGCCACAAATGGGCGCGTACGTGTAAGCACAAGGCTCAGGGACGCAGGATTCTCCTCCATTAGCGGTACTGGGAGTACTTGTACTTGGAGCTGCTAACATATGGGACGAGCATTTACCTGGTCCCATGGCTCTTATATTTGGGTCCCGACACTCTGCGTACTCCAATAGACAAGCGTTGGCGTACGTAACACCGTCCGAGCCGCAAATCGGCTCGTAAAGACGTTCACACATGGGATTACATTTCTCCACTTTTAGTTGCTCTTCACTAACTTCCAACACGGATAAGACCATATTTTCCTCCTTATTTGTGGTACATTGGCCATGTGAAGCCTTTTCCAGCTCTGGCTGCTCACATTTCGTGGCTAATAAATGGCAATCATTAATATACGTGACTCCATCCGTTCCACATACCTGATCAGGACTTAATTTGCACATCAGAGAGCAGAAAATGGTTCTCAAATCAACTTCATCCAGTTGAGCTTCAAGGTCTTTAGTTTGATCAGTTAATTCCTCTTGTGGAGCTTCGCTATCGTCAGGAAAAGGACAAACACCCAAAGCTCGGACAAACAACGGACCTATGTCACTATTTCCGGTACAGTACGTTACAGCGAAAGCGCAATTGTTAGCATACGTAATGCCATCCGAACCGCAAATTGGGTCATAAGACACCAATTGACAGTCGAACGGTTGAGTACAGTCGATGTCCAATGCTGCTTGAACTCCCAATCCGATCTCAAACGAAGCTGTAACAGGAGTACTAATAGCACCAACGTCTTCGCTTTGACTCTGTGCAGTGACTAAACCACGTACAAACCCGAGGAAAGCTACAATTCTCATCGTCTTTTGCTTGTGAAAGTGTTTCTGATGCTATTCTCGATGCAAATGCGGAGTCTCAAGGCTATTAAAACACTCAAAAGAAGTGAAACTATCACAAAACTCCCAGGTCAACTACTGTGTACTATGCTCAAGTGCCTGAAGCTATGGAAGATGAAGAACTTGGCTCGTGTTCACGTCGTTCCTAACCTCAAAATGACTACAGTGATCCCATCCCTTTCCAGTCCTTTTAAACGTCCAAGACGAGTTTGTGTGCAGTTTCTTACTGGAACTTTTCAATGGCTTTTTAACCTCCTGGACCGATTGCCAGGCCAATGCACCGTCAGTAAACTGGACGCTTTTGTCACGTTTAAACAGGAAACTTCAGTTCGAAAAGTTGCAGCCATTCTCTTCCTCACGCCATTGCCTTGTGTGGTAATTAATCTGCTAATTGAAAGCATCCCACTTACGGATCCGTCAACTGGTTTTTGGAACTCGAGCTGCTTTCAACTGAGATTCTTTCTCTCAGCTTTCTTGAGTTGTCTCCTGCCGTCTCTTAAGAAACTCGATTGTGTGCCAGAATCTCCAGTAAACACACGATTGAAGTTGGTTTTGTTCGCACTCTCCCAAGCTTGTATCGGTTTGCTTACCAACGCGATCATTTCACTATCAACAGACGTTTTCCCAACACCATTGAGTCAATTCACTCCGATTCTCCCAATGACAATTGCTGGTCGATTGTTAATTTATCGACATTTACCAGCAGATCCTCATTTACACGCACAAAGCAACAAACTCAATATTTGGGTCTCGGTAGAAGCACTGCCTGTCTTGATGTATCCAGCTGTCACTATTGTGTTCATGGCGCTGACTCCCGTCCAGCAGTTTGAGGTCTCGTTTCTGCTTCCTGTATTGAAAATTATGATTCGACGACTGCTTTGGTTCGTCACGAAAGACGATTACGACTTTATTGGAGTTATGGTGTCTTGTATAGGACATTTGTATCACGTTCTCTTCATTGCGATGATTCTTCAGAACGCCAAGTCGTTTGAAACAATGGGAGTTGTTACCTTCTTTACTCTAAGTAATTTATATTTAAATTACTATTTTATTCTGAACGATTCAAGAGAACTTGAAAAAGCAAAGGCAAAACTAGAAGAAGAGTATCAGGATTCCAACGATTCTCTCGACTTAGTATTACGCATTGCTAACGAGCCACGCGTTGCAAAAGCATTACACAAGAAGAACCCGTCGCTGCTCTTGTCTACGTACCGAAAATATCATGGAAGTGCTTTATTAGAGCGACATAAAGAACTTTTAAACTCCGCTACCCTTGTTGAAGAGAAATGGCGCAAACTGACCCGAAACCTGGCGTGGAAACAGCCCATTCATGTGGCTCAAATGGCCTCTCCAAGGTCAACAAGTAGCCCCAATGTCTGGCAGATTGCCAGTCGTGAAGTCAACTCAACTGTGAATCGTGAAGCTTTTGTTACGAAATTTGCTTATTCCCTGCATCAGAGCCAAATTCTACTGCTCAAGTCGTATGTGACGCTGTGTATGTCGTCATTTTACGGTAAGATAACGATTTTTTATTATTGTCGTTTTTACTATTGAGTCTTAAAATTAGCTTGTGTATACTCAATACGCTCTGCATGTAGTAATCTACCTGGTCGCTGTTTTCTGGCTACCAAATCGACCGTATTTTGCTACTCAATCTGCTATGACAAGTTTTAAGGCGGTGGGTAGTACCGTCACTCGACTTTCACTCATTTGTTGCATGGAAATTGTGATTTTTGGCATTTATCTCGTGTTAATCCGGAAACACTTTGGCGTCTCGGGAACATATCAACTGGCGTTCATGCTCTGGTCTCAACGCGTACTTGTGCAGGCGCAATTCATTCAGCTGACGATTGCGGTCCTAGGGTTTCCACTCACGCACTTTGGCAATGATCTTCTTCTTCCATTAAAATACGCAAAGATTAATATTACGTAGATAAGACAAATTCAATGATGGTTACTAAAAATTACTACTCCTAGGAATACATGTACTACGTTATTAATAGTACGAAGTACAATACGGTATAATATCGTTTCTAAACAAGTGTTAAATCGAAGGATACTGTCGTTGCCGTTGTGGGTTAAAGGGAACCCTAATATGACAATAGTAATGTAAAATGTGGCTTGTACGAGTACTCGCTGGGACCATAAACGACTGCGAGCTGATAAATCCCCGAGGTATCCTTAGTCGTCTGGATATCAGCAGCAAATATATGCTTCGAAAAATAATCTCCATAGCGCACAGTAGTAAAGTCGTCGAACGGTTCGGTTTAAAGCTTTGACGGTCGTCAAAGACACCAAAGTTGCAAAATAATGACGATTAGATAGTTGGAAAACGATGGGAAAGTAAATCACTTAGAAAAAAAGACGTTTGGTCAAAGAGTTACTACATGTAAATGTGGTTAATCCTTACCGTAAAATAGCGTAATGCAAATTGTGACGTGCGAACGTAGTAAAATCATCTCTGAATGGTGAAAGCCGAAGAAACTTCAAGATAAACCGCTTCTTGTCGATTTAAATCCGCCCCATGGCTTGGTAATCGTGATCACAATCGAAAGTTTGAGAAATACCTCGATATTGACACTTTTTGCACTGCCATGACAGTCGCTTCTTCCTCTGCGGTTTTGTCAACAATTGCAGCATTGTGTTAAGTAACAGATTGAAGCAATTTCTGCTGCTGCTCCATAAACGCAGCATGACGATATTCTGGAAAAGTTGATAGAGCAAAGATGGCGTTTTCCAGTGAAGATTCTGAGCGATTTGCAGCTTCTTGGCCAGTGTCAAAGCTGTAGACAAATGATTATTTCGTTCTATTAAATGATTACTTAAGTATTTGCAACTGACCAAAGTGCTCCACGAACAGCGAGTTTAAGTACTGAAGAAGGAGAGAAACCCAAAGTTGTTGAGAAGAGGAAAGGACCGTAAAGACGACAGTGAAGACTGGATAAACTAGGATTGGCAATATTTCCATACCGATCCACTGATCCACTTTAGAACGGAATTGCGAGAGATAGTGATGAAAAACTACCGGTAAATGGGAGACCTGTTTGTGTTACTGATATAGCCTTTGAAAGTGCTCACTGTCAAAGTTTATAAAATAGTTCCATTATTCACTGGATATATGTACGCAAACACTTTGTGCACTTGGATGCAAGAATCGAAACGATTGTTGGGCAATGCAAAATCTGTTTCTTTCTTCGTATCAAACCAAATCCATAGCAATTTAGCCTCCTCCTACAAATAACGGACTTTTGCCAAATGATGGCACTATTTCGATAATCTAGTCAAACAATGATGACTTCGCCAAATGATGGCACTCTGCCACCAGTTTAATATACCCTTACTCTTCGATTGTACATGTACATGTACTCGATACGTGAATAGTACACGTCGGGACGTTGTGGCCGAAGCTACCACAGTTTCCACAGCGTCGTCTCTTGGCGGTTGAACTACTCGATGCTTCCCCACCAGTTGCAATACATTTTTTTTACTTGTCCCCTTATTCACGGTTGGGTACTGGTTCAAGTACAGTGAATGTTATGAGCGAGCAGTCGATCTTGCTAGTACAAAAGTACACGGTTCGATCCTTCCCTGTGCGTGCACGACACTGGATGGCACGCTTACCTTGAGCCAGCACGAAGTTCTTTATGTGAAGTGTTGCAGCTTCCCTCGACTCGAAATTATTCTTAACGCGAAGCGTTATCGGATCACCTTGGGCATCGGTCATCGAGAATTCTTCCACGATAAACAGTGAGAAGATCCGAGTACCGTAGCTACCAATGGTAGCTGTAAACCCAAAGAGCGAATTCTGAATGTGCGCACTTATACATACCCTGCAAATCGAGTGCCATCAAAAATAGCAGAGTGCCATCATTTGGCGAGGTCATCATTGTTTGACTAGATTATCGAAATAGTGCCATCATTTGGCAAAAGTCCTACAAGTCTCTGAGTTATTTTTTCTTTCACTTTTCATGCAAGAATTCGGACAACAAAGCAGCGATGCCAGCAGTAGCTCCATTCCCAGCTTTATACCGAGATCTTTCCAGTCGCTTTCCTTGCTTTTCCTCTTAAAGTTTGGACCAAAGTCTCCCAAATTGCAGGTAGACTGCCAGGACAAAATTCAGTCAGGAAATGAGGATCAGCGCTACTTGCCATAGTGTCGTATCGTGAAATTTCAGGAATAAATTTAATTTTTAAAATTAATAAATTTAATTGTTTTAAATTTATTCCTGAAATTTCGACACGATACGACACTATGGCAAGTAGCGCTGAACCTCGTTTAAACCTCTTCCATGGATAGTTATCAATCTTCTACGGGATTTATCCCTCTACACGACCCAACGTGGAGACTTAGCGGATATCAATTACGAGTGTGTTTTACGTCGGGTTTTAGCTCCCTCGCTCCCGTTTTCGTACAACTGAGCAGTGTTCCCCATTATCTCGCCATGGAGTATAGCATCTTACGCCTTATCTCAAGCTACTGTATGCTTAGGAACCAACGCAACTATCTCTTTTAGCAGCTGATATTTTCCAGTCCCTTTTAGTCAGTTTACAGTCATTATTCCTACGGCAATTATGTGTATCTAACAGAGCAGTACAGTTTCAGTGATATGTTGCTAATTTCTCTAAAATAATGATGACAATTATTTCTTTATAGAAAGGTTAAGTTGACATAAAGACTGACATGCGTTTCAGAACAAAAATAACAACAAAACAGCCTAATTTAGTCTTCCACTTGTTCATTTAATAGCTAAATCTCGTGTGCATCTTCACCTTACACTATGATGATGAACGTGGTTCCTTCAGCAGAATTAACGTCTCTCCAAGCTTCTTCTGGTCGATTCAAATGTCGTTTCACCTCTTGCAGTCAGTGGGTTTTCGCTCTTGTCAGGAGATTTCCTGGTCAATATACAGTCAGTAAACTGGACGCTTTTGCGCAATTTCGAGCTACAACTTCGAGTCGACAAGTAGCTGCGATTTTACTACTGACACCAATGCCATGTTTGGTACTAAATCTCCTCATTGAAGCCATCCCATTAGCTGACCCTAAAACAGGGTTTCACAACTCGATGGCTTTTCAATTTCGCCATTTCTTTTCGGGTCTTGTACATACAATTTTACCAGTTTTAGAGAAGAAGAAATGTGTACCTGATTTCCCTACAGGATCATGGAAAATGACAGCAGCATTTGGAATCTCCCAATCTCTCGTTGCTATCATTACAAACGCCATAATTTCTCTCACAACAGGAGTTTTTCCGGTGTTTTTTGCCCATTTTACGCCTACAATACCTATGATTGCCATGGGAACGTTGGTTTGTTACCACCGACAACGTTGGGGACCAGAGATGCCGGATTTTCGAGCCAACAGTACCCACGTGGATAGACGTTTAGCAATGACAATGCTGCCACTCTTCGTGTATCCCATATTTACGGCACTGTTCATGGTATTACCACCACGAGACCAATTGTGGTTGTCTTTGCTACTTCCAGTGATGAAAATGGCAGTTCGTCGTTGGCTCTGGTTAATTACGAGAAAAGACGAAGATCTGGTCGGAGTAATCACTTGTTGTGCTGGCCATTTGTACCATATTCTCTTCACAGATGTGATTCTACAGAATGCAAAGTCTATTCAGACGTTGGCAGTCATTATCGTGTTTAATACGGGACAAATGCTCGTTAATTGTCGATACATATTAAAAGACGCGACTGCAATAAAAAACGCAAGTAAAAAACTGGAAAAAGAACATGAAGTCTTAATGACGGAGGATTTCGTGCACAATGCTTTGCGATTTACTATTGAGGACGATATCGCTGCTAAATTACATGCCAAACAACCTTCAGCGTTACTATCGACGTATGCTGGTTACCACGAGAAGATATTTCTTCAGAGACATCGCAACCTCGTTCATGGGGATTCTTCACTTAGTTTAGCATCATTTGCTCATGTCATGAGATTGAGTAACACGGGGTTAAGGCGAATGCAACTAGATAAATCTGGTCCCAAGAAATCCTCACTGGCGCTAAGAAGCAATCATGTACAAGTTCTCCCACTCAACAATAAAGGAATATTTCAGGCAAATCCCGTCTCGAATCCACCCTTGATACTGCAGTTATTTGATGCACAAGAACCTCTTTTCGAGTCTCTTTCAGAACAACCGTCAACTACAACTCGAGAGGTTTACATCGACCATGTCACCATCGCTCAGCATCAAACAGAGATAATACTTCTACGATCCTACGTCACTATCTTCGCAACATTATTTTATGGTAAGATATTATGGTTTTTTAGGATAACTGCTTTTTTACTGACATTTTACTTAGTAATTTATCTCTTGTGCATCTTCTCTCTACCCAATCGCGACTATTTCGCCACTTTAGATTCTCTATCGACAATTTCGGATGTCGGCAGCACCTCAAGTCGGCTTTTGCTATTGTGTGGACTCGAAATTGTTTTCCTAAGTATCTATTTGACTCTGATTCGACGTCAATTTGGGACGAATGGACTTTATCAATTAGCGTTCGTGATAAGCTCACAGCAGATCCTCGTCCAAGCAAAATTTACAATGCTGTCCCTCGTGGTTCTAGGTTTTCCACTGGCTCACTATGGCAATGGAATCATGTTCCACTTTAATAAAGAAAGCTAAGGATATGCGTAAAAAAGATTTCTTAAGCATAATTTACATATTTTCAAACTTTCGAGAAATAAATAACCTCTGATAATTTAAAGTTTTTTGTATGCTCTTAAGTAAGTTACGTCCAGTTAAAAACAAAGCCGCGACTTCGCACGGAACAGCTCTGGATTTTGCATCGCGTGACCGGTGACAAATCTTTGGTCGTTGTTGTACACAAATATGTGTCGGGTTGAAAAAATCTGTGGCTCACAGCAACGCAACAACAACGCACACTCACACCGCTATTATGGTCCGGTTTTCTAGCAACTTTTTTCTTTTGGATTGGTTTGGCTTGAAAATTGGAAAATTGAACTTCGCTTTCTACTTCTTCGGGTTTTGGTTTGCGAACGTTGTCGGTAGTGGCTATCATACTATTAATAGTACCGTCGAGGGTGCTAGAATTTGCATACCGCGCCGTAAAATATGCATCACCTGAAACAATTATGCATTTAGAAATGACAGCACAGTGTATAATTTAGGGCGAACGATCGGAGGATGACAGAGGTAGGTGTTGCCACTCTTGCTCAACTTTCGTAAGTTGTCCATTACGGTACCGGTACCAGGCATCTCCAGCTGAACTGAAACTTCTCTATCTACTTCTCGAAGCATTTGCCGATCTATCCACCGCTGTCCACAAGGCCCTAATCGTGTGACACATATGCCAATGCATTTATTTGACAACCGAGGTCGAGTGCATGATTTCTTCCGCTTTATGCAGCGCCGTCGAGTGCATATTGTTTCAGGTGATGCATATTTTACGGCGCGGTATGCAAATTCTAGCGCCCTCGACGGTACTATTAATAGTATGATAGCCACTACCGACAACGCGCAAACCAAATCCCGAAGAAGTAGAAAGCGAAGTTCAATTTTCAAGCCAAAAAAAAAGTTGCTAGAAAACCGGACCATAATAGTGGTGTGAGCGTGCGTTGTTGTTGCGTTGCTGTGAGCCACAACAGAAGATTTTAACCCAAACACATATTTGTGTACAACAACTTGTCACCGGTCACGCGAGGCAAAATCCAGAGCTGTTTTTTGTTACTCCTTATTAAAATCTAGATAATAAATTTATCCTTAAAATGTTACTCGAAGACAGATATAATCCAAAATGTTGCTCGAGAGGACTCACCGGATCAGTTCCCACAGGTCAAGATAGAATGTCAGTTGTAATCATATCCTACAGGGTTTTTATGCTAATCTTCAGTGGATGGGCGAACCATCAGATATATTACTCCGGAGTATCTATTTTTGTAAGGACAGAACCCATTGAGGTTTTTATCAGAGTGTTGTAGTCGATTAACCGTATTCAACAGGGTATAATGTACTTGCGTATTCAGACCCCTCATTCCGATCGTTGGAAGGACTCTAGATAAAAATTCAGAGAAATGCCTCGAAATGTTTCAGTGGGAAACCTAAAATGACCGATAAAGTCAAGAACTTGGTATAAATTAAAACCCGCTGCGACCGTAAGACAAATGCCATTTGATGAATACCCGACACTTGGAGACGCTGTGAGATGAGACTGAGGTATATGACCATGAAAAATACTTCCATGACGCCCAAGAGAAAGACATGCAAGAAGGTACAAATCAACGTCATAGAGTTTTAGTACTGAGCATTGTAGTAAAGTACTTTTGGTTCGGGCGCCAGAATACCAGAAACCAAAAAGTGCCTACAAAACATAGGAACATATTAGAAAAACCGCACCAAAAAGTATTATGCATGTACTGACCGTAAAATACTGACACAACGATCGTAATATAAGATCTCAGTAGAATCATCTCCGTCTGGAGTAAAGCTGGGGTAATGTGCCGGATACAAGCTTCTATTTAACGAGTACAATCTTCTCTTGATCGGATCGACGGGCCCGAGTTAAATCAGTATGTGCCGCAGTTCTCTCTCGGGCAATAGACACCATAAAAGCGCTTGTTTCATCTAGATGAGGATGGATTTGAGCAAAATGTTGCTGAATAGGAGTCGTCCACTGCTTTGATAGTGATTTAAAACTCAATAAAGTTTTAGGTTTCTTTTCTAGAGGAGAGTTAGTCAATTCAAAACGAGTTTCCTGTTTCCTTGGAGTTGTCGGTAATTCATAAAATGCCACATCTATTGCATTCTGAAGTTTGTGGTACCTTACCATTAAGTTAACTCGCTGATATCCTGGATACTATGAAAACATTCGTGATGGAGATTTTTATGAAGAGATCTGGATATTTAATCCAATTGAGCTAATCTCAAGGTAACTGAGACCAATTCTCCCGTCATAAGGACCGAAGAGCCTCGAAGTTGCTGCTTTGTACGCTGTATTTTGCCTGCATCTGTCATAATATCGCGACAATTGAGCAGCATCTGGATTTTTTACCACAACAATTGTTCCTAGACTTGGCGTTTTGCAGACACATCGCTGTAAAGATAACATGATAAAGGTGTCCAACACTAAAAGTGGTAGTAGTATCGCTGATATCCAGTCGCAGTTCAATACCAACAGATAATTAGACGTAACGTTAGTAAATGTTTGGGGTACTATAGGTGTGAATTGAGCAAAATTGGCTCAATTCAATGGTACTGGAAATACGTCTGCTATCGGATATGACTGCATTGGACCCAACAGCGATAGCTCCAAGTATTAAACGATAGAAAATGACAAAATTCCACGAACGAGCTGAAATATAAGCGCAACCATCGTCTTCAGCATCAGAATACCTGGATGTCCTACAGTCCTGGCCAATATGATCCGGCCACCCACACTTTTGACTGTCGCTCTGTCAATTCTTCAGATACGCGGCTGCGGTTTTGATATGTTATTTGTATAGTGGTAACGATCACGCCACATGTGCTAACAACTGCAGTTTTGCGGTTTGTCGGGTAGCTCCCATACAATAAACCGTTTGGCCAAGTGGTCCAAACTTCCGACCACATCAATCCATACTGAAATCAATACAAACGTAGCGAAATGATTGCATTAATATTTCGTCTTACCTCCCTTCTTCTCGATCACTTCAATGCAGCGTCGAGGCATTGAGTCAATAAGCTTTACTAGTGTAGATTGATCGATACTATCCCATGCGGCAAGGATGGCGTCAGTTAGTTCTCCTACACTAGAGTACTGTCAACCGTTCGGGTAGACTTTACGAGCAAGGATGCCCCACAGGTTCTCAATGGGGTTGAGGTCGGG